>JBCAUA010000013.1:4903585-4913766 GCA_038406235.1 Peronia verruculata | reverse complement strand
TATATATGTTTATAATGTGCACACCCACTAAAGTCTGTACACATGTCCAGTACTGATTCCATTTTCAAATTCTTAAGCAACAGGTATTCTGCCCATTGTGTTTTCCTTTACATTTTTAAGTCAGTAGAAGTAGAATGGGAGATAAAAGGATGGAGATAATTATGTCTCATTTTATCCCAAAAGAGAAAACATCATATTGTGTTGATTACTTTCAGTTCTCTGTCAGCAGTGATACAATGGCCAACGAAGATGTTAATTATTTTTTGAAGATTTTATTTTCATATTCACCAACACTTCCAAAGCTCTCAGAAAGGAGACTAAATTTACTAACCATGAATGAAAAAAGTGAGTACAGCAATTAGAAACCGTAGAACATGTTAATAAAAATCAATTCACTGTTCAAAGAACAAATTGCAATATTTTTCAAATTGCTTTATTATGGTATCTGTTGCAGGGCATCTCTGTAGAGGGTATCTGCAACAGCCTGAGGCAGCTTCCACAGCTCAGAGGGGTGGTCCATGAAGATACACTCTACGTCATGTGTGCAATCAAACCTCAAGAACTGGACACAGTGGAAATTACTCTTGTACGTATATATTTTTACTTCTTTGAATCTTTCAGTTTGGTAGATGGTTTTCAATCTTGTCCAGCAAGAATATCACATTTTTGCATAATACCTTTAAGATTCAGAACTGAAGTCATCTATATTTCTTGACAGATTGTGCAAACTGTTATTTTATTGGTATTTTCTATAGCAGTAGATCTAGAGATGATAGTTTAATTTCTGGAATACATTGTTGAGTGTTGTGGTTTATTATGTGATTTTCTGCCATTGTGACAAGAGTCATAATTTCCAAATGGAATCATTAGAAACTCAACAATCATGATCTATATTCTATGTAAGACTATTCCCTTTACTCTGAAAGATTTTGTTGATTTTGGAAAGGAAGACTTGGTACAGTTGAGATATTCATGGGATCTTCTGTGCTGATGCTGTTGAGATTTATATGCCTGTGACATACTTTCTTAATCCCAGTATATATTATTATATATATGACATGCAACACGATGAAATCAGGCACTCATCAAACTGAGCTGACCGGAGAAATCATGTTGTTTTTCAACAGTGACTGAAGTTTTAAAGGAAATTTTTTTTCTTCATCAAACCCTTCTATATCAAATTAAAAATGCATTTCAGAGGTCAGTTTTCTGAAATAGATTGAGTAAACGCTCCAAAATTGTAATTTAGTGGCATGGCCTAACAAAGATTAATAAGGATTTACAAAAGTGATCGGTCATTTTCTCACTAAATTCAGCTGCAGCAACAAGGCACTCCCATTGTCTTTAATTGCCAATATCTCAACTTCTATCTGAGGTAGAACAATCATTTTTTTTCACACACTGAAAGAAAATATGAATAATCTTTACATTGGTACCAATAACACCATATGCTCAAAATTTGACAAGCGCCTGATTTCATAATGTCGCATCTCATATATATTAACTTGTTTTAGCTCCTGGACACTTTGTGAAAGAAATGAGGCTGGCAGATGTAAAGTGAATTATTGTTGATATTTTTGTTGTTGTTATGGTTGCTGTGTTTCTTATTAATTAATTCGTTCACAATATCCTTATAAAACTGTATTAGCAAGCCAGAGGAATAGAGTTTTATAGTCTTTAGTATTTCTATCTCCCAGTTTCTAGGCCAAACTTTCATTTCCAGATTTCTTTCTAATGATTGCACTTGCTGTTATTGTTAATAAAATTTCTGTATGTCACAGCTAATTAAGTTAGAATGAGAGACAGGCTATAGTCTATTCTTAGGATATTTTCCTGACCAAATTTCTTTTGCCAATGATTCTTGTTTATGTCATGCAATTGTCCTATCTATCTTTTCATCCCTCAGTCTGCCAAGCTGAATGGCAACCACAGACGGGCTAGGAACACAGTCAACTTGGCCCTGGACAGAATGGCTTCTGTTCTGTCACATAAACAAGCTAACAGCAGTGCTTTGGCAGCGGTCATCGAGATACGCTTGGAAACAGCCATCAATGAGGAAGAGGACGAAGGTACTGAATCTTCTTGGCATGCATTTTGTCCATGTTTAAGCACTTTTGAAATTATTTAAATTAAATCTTCACAGGAAAATAACATTAATTGAATATTAGTTTAAGAAACTCATTAGATTTCTTCATGATGATCAGGACAATGAGAGTAAACTGCAACAAAATGCAAGTCATACATCTTTGATTTATCATTGTCCTGAGTCTGATTTAGTATTTCAAAAACAGTCCAATACATGAATTTGTCTTGATCAATTTACAGCAAGGTGCAGACCTCTCAAAGAATCTCAGGAAATAGATTTAATGCATTACATATTTAATACAGTACGATATCACTGACACAGTTGTGCTACTTTATTTGAAATCATATGGTATTTTTAAAAAAATGACTTTTAATTTTGCCTGTACAAAATAAAACCAAATAACTTTAGGGCTATTCATATCAGGTTAAACCTGCACAGTAAAACATTACTTGTACTTCATCTTACCCCAATAGGACGATGAAGGATAAAGATAGTTTTCATTATTTCACAGGTGTATCATAAGTGTTTTTTATATTTTGTATCTCTACAGAACCCACATATCTCATCCCAGTTCTGTGCTCTGTTATCGCTGTGTTAGGAGTTGCCTGTGTGGCTATTCTTATTGTGTGGCATCGCCGCGTGCAGAGGCGAAGACAAAATCTCCGAGATGAGTATTTGGCCAGTACTCAAACAGCAGCTAACAACGAAAATCAAGACAACATCAGACGATACCGCAACCCTTTATTCTCCTCTAGTGACAAAAGGGGAATTCCCAAAGCAGTACCCACTGAGGAACTGCATGACATTGACATGGAGAAATATGACAAAAATCCAAGGCGTTTTCTTGCTCAAGCCGACTCTTCCCCTGATCTCAATGATATTCAGGAGTATCGACCACAGCCGAAGAAAAACAACAAGAAAGATATCAACATTCAGTTATCACGCTCTTTGCTTGATGAACCAGAGGTTATTGTATAGCTCCCATGAGGCACCTGTTACATGGTGGATGGAAAATGTAAATTTTGGTGTCTGTTTTGATTTCATATGCCTCTTAAAAATTTATAACATTAACATGTCAAGACATTCATCCATGTCGTTCAGAGCCTCCTAAACATTTCTTTGACTGCTTAAAGTGAGTGATGAAAGTATTTTTAACTTTCAAAACCAAGAAATGTGTGTCAAGTTTTCCTCTGCTATGCCTTGTGAGTTATTAGATCATCACCCTGAGAAAAATGTTGACTAAATATATGAAGTCATTGGCTGCATAATGGCAAGATATCTGTCAGGTTTATTTGTATTATGTTTACTAGTATGATTCACTTGTTGATATGGAGTTACACATAAACTTTTTTTCATCCAGATTTTCGTTTGAAGTACCATAAATTTCTGCCCTAGAGGGTATGCCACTTTTAAATTGATCATGTAATATCATAGGTGAAATCTGTCAGAAATAGCAAGCCAACGTGTTTGCTAAAAAAAAAACGTATTTGATTATTATTATGTTGGGAAAAACAATGTCATAAGGGGACTTATGTCAGCTGATTAAATTTTCTTTCTGACAAATTTCAGATGTGAACAAAAGAGATCTAGTGAAAAGTAAAATCATAAGAAGGGCTATTTTTTGAGGGGAGAATTGAGGAAGGGAGGGGGAAATTGGGGAGGGATTATGGGTTAAGTTTTGTACATGATGTGAACCAAAAAATCATATAGGTATTGGATTTTATGTTAGCTTGTTGTTGTGTTGAATATTTGGTTTATTGCCAGTTATTATGTAGCCTATTGTGGAGATATGCTGTAAGATGCATTTTTGTGCCAAAACTGTGTAAATGTGTAAAGCCTGTAGCATTTCATCTTCATTCATTTGTTTGCCTGTTGATGTTTTTAATAATATTTCAACATGCTCATCAGATCAGTGGTGACACATTATGCCATTACCATCACAACTTTCTTCAATATAATAAGTCTGGCAAATAGTCACTTGACATTAATTGGAGCCTGCGAAATGTCATCTTGTAGAGTTCTTTAACCCTATTCTTTAATATTAGAAGTAATTAGGCAACACCCTGATTTACTATTAAAAAGAGAAACTCAAATGCAGGCTTTGAATTAGTAAGATTTTGTCGGAAAACAGATCCTTTAAAAAAAAGCTCATGTCCATGTTTGTTGAAGTTTAAACTAAAATTTCATTACTGTTGTCGAGAGGATCATTTCTGCCCATAAATATGTTTTTATTTTCTAGTGTTTACTCCTTAACGTAATAAACTTCCAAAATTTTAGTAGAGCACAATTTCATTGTTGTAAACAAAGCAATGAATCACTTTTACCATAACAATATTTATGCTGATATTTTTTAAACTATAATTTTATGGTTTCCAAAGGCACACTGGACAGTATATGCTGACATTTGATGCTTCAAAGTTATTTTTTATGGGCATGCACTGAAATTCACAAGAAATAGCTATTTGTAACTAAAGGAAAGTTATCTTTGCTTGTGCTGTTTCACTGCAGCATGTGTTTTGTAATGTATATACATCTTCTCTTAACATATTTTTTATAATGGTCATTTTCCTCTCATATTCAGAGCCTGAACTGTTAGTACATAATATATTCTCTGTCTGGGCTATGAGGCTGAAAAGGAGATTTTTTATATTTTTTCTGTCATTGTTGTTGTTGTTGTTTAATATGAGGTTAGATCTCTTCTGTCAAGTGAAAACATACTTTGTGCATGACACATGGTAAGCTGCAATATTGGTACTGTGGTGGACTCAATGAAATATTTAACACTCATCTGATGATAAAGGAATTTTACCCTCCACTTTCTTTGGCTGAGTGAATCCTTTGAAAATTATATCTCAGCTGGGCAAACCTGTCTGTTTTGTGTAACTATTTGGGAACAATGGACTTAGTCTCATGCTATCACTGTTCTAGTTCAAACAGCTGAATTTTTAGATGCATTGAATGTTGTAGACAATATGAGGTGTGGCACAATGAAATCAGATGCTCGTCAAACTGAGGTGATCAGAGTTGTCACGTATTTTTCCATAGTGAATGAATTTTTAACACAATTGTTTTTCTTCACAGAATCTATATCAATCTAAGAATGCAATTCAGATTTAAATCTGTTGAAATAGATTGAGTAAAAGCCCAAAAGTTGTAATTTAGTGGCATGGCCAAATAAGGATAAATAAGGATTAATAAACGTTATCAGCCATTTTCTTGCTAAATTCAGCTGTAGCAACCAATCACCCAAACGTCTTCAATTGCTCATATCTTGACTTCTACTCAAGGTAGAACAAAAGTTTTTGCACACACAGAAAAGGACATGGATAATCCTCAAAGTGAAACCAATAATTCCACATGCTCAAAATGTGATGAGAGCCTGACTTCATCGTGTCGCATCTCATACAACATGTGAATGTTATGTGTGACATGCTACTTTTACCAGGAATACGTCAGTCACTAAAACAATTTGCACAGAGCAGCAATTCATACTTCATTTTTTTCTCATATCTGATACTGAAGCCACTGGAGTAGTGTGACCTGTTAGCTTGGCAATTAAGATAATGACGCAAACAAACAAAATCTGTGTGAAGTTACAGTCTCGCTTTAGTAAAAAACATAAGCTCTGTAAATTGTTAGCTTTTTTTTTTTTTTTTTAAATTTTTTGATCATATAAATTTGTTATGAGTTCACTAGGCTGACTATAAAAAGTTTGAGGAATTGTACAGGCTATCATCCAGTCTTTGAAAACTTGAACAATGGACAACAAAATTTGGTGAATGTGCCTGTTATTCAGATGATGATTCTTCACTTTTAGGATGTTTTCAGGCTGCATATGAGCATATAGAACCCACTCATGCCGTCATTCACTATACTTTTCAAACAGATCCTGCAGCATTCATTCAATACTCATTACTGCTCACCTTTATTCTGAAGAGTTCTCATGATAAATTGAAAGAACCACAACTTCTATAGCATTTGACTTATCATCTTTGTCATCATCATCATTCTTACCCACACTGCTGTACATATCTTGAATCTATTTATTGGTGATCAAAACTATCATTTTTACGCGTCACAGGAATTTCCGTCCAAGCACAGATAATTTTAGCACATTGTTAAGTGCTATGTCGAGTCCACAGCACAACAGCCAGTATGTTCATAGGAGAAAGGTAAACAAGATACACCTTGGTATAATCATGCTGTGAAATTTTTTCTTTTTTTTTTTTTTTTTTATTGATTTGTCCAAGCTGCTGAAATTGATGAACATTCTGAAGTGGGCATGATGAAGTATGCCAAACTCTTTCTTTCTCTGATAAAGGCAGCATTGCAAAAGAACATAAGACTAAATTTTGTAACTCACCCCTTCAATATAAAACTTATGTGGTAAATTATACATGGATTCTTTGATCTTGACCAGTTCCTTTTAATTTGGATGGATTATTGGTATTATTTGGGAATATTTAATTATTTTCAGAATAATACTCCCAATTTGGACAAACAAAACAGGGTCAAAACTTAACTAATCTGATTCAGTTGGTGTGGTCAAAACTTTTGTTTTTGTTTTGTTAAAAATTTCATTGGAAGGTTATACTCTGTTACTTGTGGACTACATAATGTTAATCCTTGACACACATTTTCTGGCACTTCGAGTTATAGCGTCTGGATGAGACATTATGATTTAAAAGCTATGTGTTAAGGGACGAAATTGTGTACTTCTATCATTTGAAACAATTACAGCATTTTTTTTAAGATGATTTGCATGTGTCTAATGATAATCCACAGTAGAACTTGCCTGTTTTCATCAAATGTTTTGACAATATTAAGGTCACCAAATCTCATATAACTATATCTTTTGTGATACATATTGTTTCAACAGGCTAGGACACATTGCGCAAGGCTAGTGAATGGTTTGTGCTGACTTGGGAAACTAATGTTACTGGGACAGTGATTTTATCTAAGCTAGTATGGAAATTCCTTCTTGATATGTATAAATTTGCTCTATCTAATGATCGATTGATTGTTTATGGTTATTGAGTTTGGTTACTTGTGCTGACACTGACAGCTATTATATATATAGCTGTGGGTGTCTATATTTGTCAGAGCATTTTTGTTCTCAATCCATGATATTGTGGATGATAAAGACCTAACTATTAACTGAACTATCATTAAGAAATAAAAGTTGATCTCTTCAATCTCTGTCTTTGAAACTGTGATTTCCTCACAGTGAACAAAATTAACATATCAAGTTAAAACAATTTATTATGTACAAGTTTCTCTGGACAATTATGAGGAAAACCGAAAGGGATATGAAAAGAGTTAAAATCTCAACATTCAACATAATTTAAACATTTACTTTGTTTGAGGTATATGATTTAGTGAAATGTGGGGATACATTGTTAAATATTATTACTGCATTTTTTTTTTCAATGGAGCAGACAAATTTTTTTGGGTCCATGTTTTTCTATACTTCAGAAATATTCTTTTGTCATTATACTTACAGTTATTTACATACACCCATTCTCTTATGAATTCATTTGTTTGTCTCTGTAAATTAATCAAATTATCTTTGGTGTTGATGTATGTAAATGCTTGGTGTCAAAAGATATCCTGTTGCTGTATTGCGTTATTTGAAACATAATCAAAGTTCTTAACATCATACAACTGCATGTTATTTTTTGTACAGCAGCCTACAGTTGCTTGCTCATTTGTTTTTCGTCAGTCATTACCGTGCAGGCTCTAGGAATCAGTTTTTATGTTGAATTATTACCAACATATTTGGTGTGAAGAATCTGTAATCTTTCATTGTGGTCAATTTCCTTGCACAGCTATGAACTCCACACTGGAATATCCAAGTGAAGACAACAAATATCTTGCAACAAAAATGCTAAGTTGATGTAATATAAGGAGATAGGTTATAAACCATTTCACTGCATAGTGGAATTATTTTCACTGCCTTCAGTTCTACAGCTTGAAACTCTGGATCATATTTTAATGAGATTGGGGCATTTTACAGATTATTTGGTATGAAAAAATCAGTCAGGTCCAACTCGTTGTTTAAAAGAATACCTTACCTTACTTTAAGGAAAAAGATTGAATTCTAGAGGCAGTATCACCAATCCATTGAAGATAGGTACTTGAATTCATAAGGGCAAAATGCAAGAAATGGCAAAGCACTTGAGGATTTTGTTTGTACATGTAGTTATTTTCAACATTTTCAGAATGTACTCCAAGAAAGCCTGGTCGATAGAAAATGTATTAAAAGTTATTTTTTATATCTAATGTGCACCAAGGGCAAGAAAAATGGATAATAATTTCTTATCTAACATTTTTTAATTGTTTTTTTTAAAGAGCCACATTGATTTCAGTACTATGATTTTCTTGCATGTTGGGTGTAAAATATGCCAATCCTCTGTAAAAGTGACACTTTCATTTAATTTCAATAATTTATGCATAGAGTGTATAAGTGAGTTCTTGTTGCTGTTTTTTAGGGGGGGGGGGATTCAACTTCTGTATAAGTAGTAGTCTGCGAAATGAAAAAGACTTTATTTTGTTCCTTTACTATTTTTGTCGCAATTTATCATTACTGCCTGCATTATTCATCAACAAATGTTTTCATGGCTTGTCATATTCCTATATTCTCTAACTGATTCATGACCAAATCGCAAACTAGATTGGAGAAAGTAGACTTTTAACACATGTAGTAATACAATATTGTACATTGTGATAGATCAATAAAGAATTCTCTTTATCCTCTACTCTTTACACACACACACCTCCGACATATCTAGTCATGTACATAGTGATCTAATTATTTAATGGCTCAATCATGTTATTATGTTCATCAGTGTGCTGAGAACCAGCATCGTTGTGACCTGTTTTTGACTACACTGTTTTGCTAAGTTCTGTCTCTTTCTTCTGATATTACAGGCTGCCAAATTATATGTGAATCTTGTTTGTGGCCACTTACTCATTACATTTCTCTTTCTGCAAGTCCAGATTGCCTATTTGGAGGCGAGATATTCTCAGAGCGAATTTACACTGGTATAAGGAACACAATGGTGTGACTTGTTCATGAATGAATCCAGACGGTGGTGTTTGAGATGGAGGGTTGGAAAGAAAAAGTTGAAGACAACAATACTCAAAATAGAACTGATGTCACCCAATGATCTGTTTACAAACAAGATTTGCATTACAAATTACTTTGCCTTAATTTGTTCACAGTGTTTTTTGTCTGCAGCTTTACTTCATGTTCTTTCCTGGATGAGCATTTTTTTTTTATATATATTTCTTCAATGCACGCAATGTTCACCAGCTTTGAATGTGAACAAGCAATATCCTACAATTCCAAACTACATGTGCAGTGCCAGATGACAAGCAGGCAGACAGTTTGTGTTCAGCTTCATACCATTCTTGAAAAACCAGCTGTATGTTTTCTGTTCAGTGACAGGGAGAAATTGAGTTTCAACAACAACAAAAAAAAAAGACTTTGTTCTGTGTTGGCTGCTTAAGATTATGATTCAAACTGACTCTGAAGAGGTCCCTGTCTCACAAGATACAAGGATATAGCATTCATAATGCATGTATAAATCAACATGAAGTGTTTCTATTGCGCTGCCAAGTCATATCCCTGCCAGTCCTCCCTAAGGTTTAAGGAACACATTCTAGTCTAACTACGATAAGAATTTATGTATTGTTATCCTATCCATTAAAAGCTGGTTTTGTTTTGAAGTCTATTTGAAGTGTTTCTGGGCAAAATGCAACAAAGACCATTTTTGAAAATTTTGAGCTGTACCCCTCAGTACTGTGAATGGTGACAGTGCTATACTGTAAGGACTTTCCTCTTCACCAAACTTCAAACATTCATCAACTCATGCCTAAGAAGAATCCTGAGGATACAATGGCCAGAAAGGATAATAAATGACGCGTTATGGGAAAAGACAGGCCAACTGCCTGAGGAAAAGGGTAGGAGAAAATGGCGTTGGATTGGGCATACCCTCAGAAAGCCAGCAAGCAGCATAACCAGACACGCACTGAAGTGGAACCCACAGGGCAAACGGAACAGAGGTAGGCCACGAATGACCTGGAGAAGAGG
>JBCAUA010000013.1:4869689-4880782 GCA_038406235.1 Peronia verruculata | reverse complement strand
ATACATACATACATACATACATACATACATACATACATACATACATACATACATACATACATACATACATATTTTCAGAAGATCCACAAGAAATAAGTAATCCTACTACACCTATCGCAAATCTTCAGGAAATTCAACATTAAGCGACGTCGTATGATATCAGAATATTGTAAAAAGCTCTTTTTCCGACTTGGGTGTACTGGAAAAGCCTAAATATTACATCCAAAAAGTGATTTGAAGAAAAGAGAAATTGATGCTAAGAAAGAATGGCGGCGATTTGAAATGGAATGAATAAGACAGAAAGAAACAAAGATAGAAAGAAAAAGGTGAAGAAAAAGAAGAAGAAGAAGAAGAAGAGACAAAGATAGAAGAAGTAGAAGAAGACGATAAGACGAAGAAGAAGTAGAAGAAAAAGAGGAAGGAAAGAAAGAAAGAAAGAAAGATATAGACACGCGTAAACTTGCATAAATATATGCATGCAAGGCCAAACGATCATTTTGATAAATACCAACACAAACTTTCCAAGATCAATCTTCCCGGAATTTCCAGAATCGGTTTTTATGGAATTTCCAATACTAAAGCTCCAACATCCCCTCCCCCCAACCTTTCTATCCCCCCCCCCCAAAGTGTATTTCATGAAAGAAAAAGTAGAGAAGAGCCATCTGGTGATTGTCTCCCTCTTATCAAAACGCGTGTCAAGGGGAAGCAACTTGCGTGGTTCTTGTGTTTTCTCATTAATCTCTTCTCTTTATCGTAACGGCTTCCCTCCCCTTGTCTTCGGGCCCGCACCAGGAGAAACGAAGCCGACAGGAAGTTTGGCCGGAGCTCGGCATTCGGGAATGATTAAAAGATCTTGTTGATTTTTTTTTTTTTTTTAAGGAGATGAGAGGGAAAAGAGAATGTTCTTTACTCAGAAGAGAAAGATGAAGCTGAATAGAAGAAAAGACTGGGCAAAACCAACAAGGGTTAAATGTAAGAGATCTATTTGTTTTTCCTCTGGCCACAAACTTTCTCAGTGGTTTTTGTTAGGTTTTGGCTTGGCCGCCTCAAGATAGTTTGTCCTTTCTTTCCAATGTGCGGTCTTTTAATCATACGGTCATTTGGTGTGCACGAAGTACACATATCACCTCTGAAGCAAACGTGGTCTCCCTTACATAATACACAAGAAATCAAGAGACCTTTGGGTCTCTAAAAAAAAAAAAAATAGAAGAGAAAAGAAACAGGTTTTAATCTTTCCGTACTCGCTCAACAAACAGGATCCGAACAAAATTTCTTTCATAGAAAGGCGGATGCTTAGTGTCTCTACCATGTCCCTCCATACTCATAGAAAAGGTTAATAGAAAAGTGTTCGCCTTTTAAAAGGAAATCTCAAGGTCGGACTGTGTCATGATATGGAAGGAACTGGGGCGGCAGCGGATTGTCTGATTTCCTCAGATATTTTTTTGTTTCTATGACATGTTTGCTCCACTGAGGAGGGTGACAAAAACAAGAGTGAAGAGAAATGTGGCATAAGATTGCATAGATGTCAGGCGAGCAGCTTGTTAATGAAAAATATAGCAGTACAAAAACACGCTAATGTGGAGAAAAAAAAAGACGTGAATATCCCGCACATGTCAACGGCTTATCGGCTTACGATTTTGTCATCCGAATTAAGCCGAATGTTCTGAAGAGGTTATGGAGGTTTCCCGCACTGAGATCTCTGCGGTGCCGGCAGCATCCACGGCAGCTAAACAGGAGCCATCAGCTTTAATATAAGTTGGAAATAGCTTGGCAGATGCTTCGGTGTAGACTCATTATTGTGTCTAATTATATCGCACCTCTTACACCCCCAGTTTTGTTACAGCGTACGCTGGTGAAGTGCTGCCTTTATCACAGAGTGAAGGAGGTTGTCAAATGCATTACGTGAATGGCGGTAAAAGCTCTCGAAATGTTCATTAGACATATGAAAGTGTTTGTGTTGACTGTGTGTTTGTGAGTGTTCAGTCAATTCGTATTTTAAAAATTTGAGCCGCAAAACCAGTGAAGCTTTATAAGAATGAAAAAGACATGTCAAATTTGTAAGATCCGCTGAACGGTATGATAAGCAAGCTGTTCCCTACAGAAGACAGAGGGATTTGGCTGGTGGAAGAAAAAAGAACAAAGACATAAATCATTTAAGTAAGCGAGGTACGCAATGTGTGGACACAAAATTGGCCTTCAAATTTTGAAGCCTCTCTGACGAAGTCAGTTCAAGGTCAGATGTCTACCTACAGTCACAGCAAAAAGAACACAACAATGATGTCTGAAGGTGACATAATTATGTCAACTGTTGGACATGACCTTAGCTTCTGATTATGTATTCGGTAGCATTGGAAACTTTTCTACCCTTAGATTTGGCACGCACTTAAATTTGTTCTTCTAATTCTGTACAACTTTTCTTAGGTCAGACAAGCAAAAGTCCGGACAAAAAGGATTTCTGCAAAGCTAAACAACTACTATGCAAATCGATTGTGTTTTTAACGATGTAGCTCTCTAAATTTTATACCGTACTAATTTCAGTTTGTAATTGCAGGGACCTCTAGTTGTGTTTTTCAGCGTGATTCTTAGATTCTAGCTCCAGCGTCTTTTACTGTTTCCTGCCAGTGCATCTCTGTGCGTTCAGCATCTTCCGGGCTGGCAAACTATGTCAAAAGACTTTACCCTGGGAAGATGTAAAGGTATGACAACAAACGTAGATATGCCATAGGCCATAAGTGGAGATTGTTCTGAAAATTTAAAAAAAAAAAAAAATGTGAATTAGGATACCTGTTAATAAAATTGAAACTAACTAACACACACATAATTATACGCACACAGTAAAATGCTTTTCGTTATTTGCACTATCGAAAGATCTTTCCTTGTCGCTCCGTCTTACATGTTAGCCTGAATGCTAATTGAATTGATGTCGGAAATAACAACAAACCATTAAAATGTCTAAACACGCCGTTTCTACCGCGAAACAAAACTTCTCTACAACTACACCTTAGAATCAGAATGCACATTTCTGTCTTCCGAGTCTTCATGGGAAGTCAGGGTTATTGTGATCAATGCCACTGAAGAGTTTGGTTCACTTTTCCTGCAAAAGAAAAAAACAAAATAATAAGACTTCATTTTCCATTTTTGCACTGACTTGTCTGTTCATGAACTTTTGCTTTGGCTTAATGTTCAATAAATTTTCTAGTTGTTTGGACGTTTTCAGGGTTTCTAAGTGAGTTACAGAGAAAAAGGAGGGATATCATTAAGCAGCCCCAATACAAACTAAGCTATTGCCATTAAGAAATTGGTTACAAAGCTAAAGACATAAAATACTAGATCTGCAAAGGCTGCCTTCCGAACCGGTACCGTCTGGCTTTGTTTATGACGGAATTAAGACAAAACGTCTAAAGATCTGAATATAATTACACCCAGCTGATTTATTCAAATAACGGTTTCACTCATGGGTGGGGAATTCCTGAGACGATCCGCAGAGAAGATTGGCCGACGTTCCATTATGATAAGTAAAGGTCTGGGATCCTTTGGCCAAAGGGAGACACCCCTGATCAAGATCTTGGCCAGAGGGTTAGACTCCCGGTAATTGAGCATGACTAGCCAGGAGCGAGAGATGGAAGACCAGGAATGGGAGAGGAATATGAAAGAAAGAAAGAAAGAAGAAAGAAAGAAAGAAAACAAAGAAAGAAAGAAAGAAAGAGGAACGAAGAAACAGGTGACTGAGAGTAAGAGACAAATTTAAAGACAAAAAGTCTTTTGTCATGTAGAATTAAACATGTCATTATCTTGAGAAACTTTCAACCGTATGAATCAGTTGGTTCAAATTAGATATGGTGCACTGGTCTTGGAAATCTGACGTTCAGGTAATCAAAATGAGTTCCGAATACAAGAAATTTTGTGGAAGAGACACTGTCATCAAGTCATACTGTTCACTCCAGGTATCTTCTGTTGTGCTCATCGAGAGGATGTTAACTTGAGTAAGTGCCAGGTGGAAATTTTGTGTGTGCGCGTGTGTGTGTTTGTTAGTGTGTCTGAGCGACTGTCCTAGAATAAGAATTAGACAAGCAAACTAGCATTATTCCGGCATTATTCCGGGATACCCAATGGCTTCGGTTCAAATATTATACAAAAATTTAGTATGACAAAGCAGAATAGGGATGCTCTAGGAGGCCGTTATCTTTTCCAGAGGAAGCTGTTATATGTAAATACAGCAAAAGCCTTACTTTCCTCGCTAGAAAAAAAAACAAAAAAACTTTGAATTGTTGTTGTCTTTCTGCCGGCAAAACATTGACACAAGAAATTGTAAGATTATTGCCGCGGTGGGATAGTTTCGGGATCAGCAAACTTCAAAACAACAACAATAAAAACAACAACAGCATACAGAAAAAAAGAGGCAATTTCATGCCATAACATTGTTTGGTTGTCCCTCTAGATAACAGTTGTGTTGTGACGTTCTCCTTAATTCTTCTGGGTGAGCACAGTTCTTGCTCATCCGCTCTCAATGCCTGCCTGCTGCACACGTACCATTAATTCCTCCCTATTTTCTCCCCTTCTCTCTCCCCCTACCCTTTTCCCCAATATTTTTGCCCCGTCCAGACCACCATTTTTACCCCCAGTTTATCGTTGCCACTTTCCAAGGGAGGGCAGCCAGCATCCATTATGTCTTTCTGTGCAATCTACTCGTGAAAACCACTTATGAGAGCCGAGAAGGATCGCTTAGATTGCCGAAAATGAAACGAGGGTTCATCTGTGTTTTGTCAAGACTTTGTCTTCTTCTTTCTTTCTAGTTTGTTTTTCGGACATTTTTTTTTTTCTTTCATTCCTTCCTTCTCTTCGCTTTGCTCCCAAAAATCGACCTCTCTCGTAAACATGGGCACGCGCGAGGTGTTTCCAGTGCTCCCCAAGCCCCCACCCCACCCCCACTCCAGGGCCCCCCGCCCCCTCCTTTCTGGGCTCCCTTTCCCGCCCTGTGATTGATACAAGAGCCAATTAGATCAATAAACGTAAAGCTTATTCACTTTGCCGTCCTGGCCGCTCTAATTGCCACAACATATAAGGCTATTTGTACAGTCTGGGCGCGCTGGCCCGCTTGGCTTGTCACGGCACATGGGCTTGGGAACCCTCTCTCTGGCCCCGTGGGGAGTCCAAAAATTGGGGGAGTCACGGGGTCCTGAAATACATGGCGGGAAAGATGCCTAATTTGCCCAAGACGAGACAATTATGAAACGCAAACAGGGATCGATTTCGGAGCGGGGAAAAGCGATCGGGTAATCCAGCAAGCCGCTCCGCCCCTTTAGCGATACAGAGAACGGACGAGTCAACAAGGGGAAAGCGCGGCGTTCCCCTGGTCTGCCTTTCCGGGACTGACTCTGGGAGATGGCCAAACAGCGGGCCAAAGATAGGGGTCCTCCAAAGCTATTCTCCAATATTTGTCCACGCCAAAATTGATTTGTTTAACCTCTCTATCCGCTCCGATTGTGACACCGTTTCATTTCAGGTTGAGTAGCATCTGCCAGCAACGGGGATTTTACCCCATTAATCACGCCTAGGTGAACCGTCCTCTTCGCTTTTTTTTTTTTTTTCCATCCTCTTCAACATGCGCCTCATCCACTTCAAGATATGTAAGTTTTTTTTTTTTTAGTACCCTGCGCTCTTGTTGGGTCCAGAAAGCTGCATAGCCATTGTTGTGTTGTGTTTGAGGACAGGCATTGTTGGTTAGGAGGACAGAAAGTGAAATGTTTACCGTTCACCGACGCTCATGTTAAGTGGATGTCTAAAAACTTTACGATAAACCAACACTGTACGGCGGGAAGCCCTTAAAAGTTTATGCAATCATATGCATAATTTTGTCTGACAATGTAGAGGATGTCAGCATTCTCAAATTCCCATCACATTCGTGGAAGTTTTTATGATGAATTTTTAAGTCTCGTTTTAATTTTCGACCCTTATCCCAAATGATTTAAAAAGTGCAGTGATATGGTATTTGTCCTACACTGAAATCTCGTTCTGAAGAAGGGGTGAGGATGTAAGCTGATCTCGACACGTGTGCAAAATGCTTGTTGTTGGTTTTTTTTTTTAAACTTGCATTTATTTTGACATGTCTTCATCAGCATTATCTGTAGTTGTCATCTATGTGGGTCGTGTGTGTGTACAGAAGTTAGGTTGTAAATAGATGAATTAGTTCATGAAGCGTTGAATCTGTGCTAGACTCAGACAATTTGTAGACAAGTTAAAGAGCTTATTCATTGATTTCCTCATTCATTTATTCGTTCATACTTCAGTTCATTCATTTATTCATTCATTCATCCAGTCATTCATTACTTCATACATTCATTCTGTTAAAGTGTTACTTTTTTCCCTTTTATTTAAAAGGGGAAAAAAAGGTAATCGTGAAATCATCTTACAATTCAGACCAGTGAAATGTTGAATGAAGATAGATATCAAAATAGGTTAAAACAGGATCAATCGAGTGGTTAATATTCTTGATTGTGCCCCATAAAAGCGACTAAGTGACATGTTCAAAACGTGGGCAAGGATGTGAAATCGTGTATGAAAAGGGGCTTGGGCGATCAGGCGAGACAGAATGAAATGATAATTACAAGAGTTATAGAATGTTTAAATATGTTTTTTTTTTACCATTAAAAGCTTGTTCCTTGTGCTTGGTTTGAAATACATACAACATAAGTTTAAACCTAGACGTCCATAGAACTTCAGGACGCAACCATGCAAACCTATTGGAAATGCAAAATAATCAGTGAATGATATAAGTGAGCAGTATTTCTCCAGTTCTTCGAAATATCTTCACCGTTACAGTTAATGGCTAGATCTACTCTGCTACGGATTATGTAAGTCTATCAACCTCCTGACATGGTGGCTATCTCGGATGATCTAGATCTACTCGATTGGCGGATCCTCTTTTATTCTTCCAAGTTATGGTTGTCGAATGCCTTAACACAGCTGCCCTTATTGACTGCCATGTTGTAGGGAAAATAACGCAACAAAACGAGTTAAGAGGACAAAAAAAGAAAAAAATAAGCGTCACGTTACTAGAAAATGTCTATAGACTATCGGTAATACATGTATCATCCATGCCATGCTTGGCATAACGGGCTACGGACATGACAGTATTATGCCAATTCATCTGTTAAATGTGAACTCAAATTTAATCGCTTTCCGTTCAGCTGTGGATGTTATTTGTCTTGAGCAACTGTATTACTTACAATATACTGCCGCCATTTTAAAAAAATACATTTTTTAACTGCATAAACTGTATTGTTAAAAATGACGGCTATATAACTGTGTGTGACACTGTAAGTCTGAGTATGTATGGAAGTTTCTGGATCAGCTAGTAGAGAACGTGCGACATTCGTGGAGGATTTTTTTAAAAATATTTTAAGACAAACCGACATTGCGCTGGCGCTCAACGCGTATGACAAGCGTGGGCACTTTGGACTGAGTATTTTAGATGATTTACTTTTCCGGAACTTAACAAAAAAAAAATTGTTTGCTGTTTTCTCTTGGTTGATTTTTTTCAAGTATTTGATTTGATTTCATTGCCATTTCTTTCTTCCTTATTTTTTAAGACACTCCGGAACACCCCGGCAAGTCTCCAGTAAAGCTAGTGTTGGAGGAGCAGCGATGCTTGTCTATTATTGGTTACCAAATCAGGTGTGCACTTTTCTCTTTGGCGAACGTGTTTTGAAAACTGTTCAACTTTGTTTTCTCTCCGTCGTGCTCCACAGGGTAAAGATGTAAATGGAATGGAGTATGTGTGATGTTTTAAGATAATAAGAAAAAGGAGCTTAACAAAACAAAAGAAAAAGCAAACAAACAAATAAACAAACAAACAAACAAATAAAATAAAAACAAAACTACAATGTTTAGGTAAGATTCACGCCCAAACTTCATATCTCCAGATTTTGAAGACTTCTACAGCAAATGTAAGATAAGCCTATCCTCGAATGTAATCATAAAAGAACTTGTGTCTATAAGAGTTAAGATATCTGTGGATACGAATGTGACTGCGAGCGCACGTGTGTTCCATTAGTATTTGTTCTGCTCCCCAATATATGCCATATTTCATCTTTCACTTTATTGTGCATCATTTTCATTATCAAATAATTGTACTCAAGCTTAATTAGAACGTACAGGACTTACGCGCTTTGATGTTTCAGACAGAAAGCGATAACGACTCATCTCTGGCCACGGTATGGAAGTCTGTATCATATTCATGACCATTAAAGAAGAAGTCAATCCACCATCGCCTTGGGATCCCAGCCGAGAAGACTGCAGATAAATTGTCTCATCGTTTTCCAAATCCCCCGAAGTCCGTCATCTGGGGCCGCTAGCCCCTGTCCAGCTGTGGGACTGGGCCCCAAAGGAAGTTACTGTTGGTTGAGGAACCGTCTCAGCCAGAGGGCCTCTAGGGCCCCGAGGCCCCACCGAGCCATAATTTGTCCTCTAAACCGCCTTCATGTTTGTAAATGGTTGATTATGATTGGTGGAAGCAGGCATGACAATCCTGGGCCCTGGTGTTTGACTCCGAGGCCGGCGCGTGCCTCCAACGACCCGGGGCAGGAGAAGACCAGGAGACAATGTGATTATCGCTGTTCAAATGGGTTTAGCCGCATTTTCACCCCGGACAATAAATAGCTGGACATATTCATGGACCAAACCACCAAACTGATCTGAAGTACTTTAAGTCTGCACACTTCGTTCACGATGTTTCTTCTCTCCCTTTTCTTTCCCTACTCTTCATTTGTGTAAATAGATTTGTTCCGACCAAGAGAACGGCTGGAAATCCCAGTTTAATTTTAGTAGGCTGGAGTGGTATAAACACTTAAAACTGTTCACACTGACATAGAAAATGATTTATACATCATCACGTGACACAATTATGTTATGTTATTTTGTGACCACGGTTGTTGACAGCTGAGATAACAACCACTACAGGAGGTTGAAAAACTTATAAAAACCGTAACATAACTGACATAGAAAAACATATAAAAATGTACGGAATCGGTGACACCTGTTCTCGGATCTCGTGGCGGAGCGGTAACAAACATCAGTGAGAGTTCTATATTTAGCAGAGGGGTACAAACACTCTGGCTTGGATTTCTTGTTTTTTGCTCAGTCGAATATGAACTATTGTATGGAGATAAACATGTATAATTAGAGACAGAGATGAGGAAGAATAAGATGAAGATGGAGGGTGGCGGGGGAGGATGGAAGGGAAGATTATTCACACCACTTCATTTGAACTTTCGGCCAATTGAAAGGAGCATAGGTAAAATAACAGATCGAACCCTGCATTTTTTTTTTTTCAGTGACTCAACGGTCCCCTGGTTTCCTTTGGGTAGGGAAGTACCCAGCCTAACCCTCACGGAGAAAGGCGACTACATTTCGGAGTTCCCATGTGTACATTATGATGTTAAAGAACCCTGGCAGTTCAAAATAGATGAAAGAGTAGGCTGAGTGCCACTGTGCGGGCAGAATTTCTAAATTCGAAATTTCTTCCCACAAAAATTCTCACCAAAATCACCTAGTTACTTAAAGCCGAGATAATTCTACTATCTTAGGATTGAAAGGCTTAAGAGAGACAAACAAAAATCTCTGCAACATTGCACGATACCTGTTTAACTGCAATATCTTCCCACAAGAAATAGCTCCATAACTGTGGTGAAATAACAGAGCGCTTTTTGTTAATTTCCCTAAACACTAATTCAAATATCTGAATTTACGAGAAAAAAAAGAGGACCATTTTTTTTTCCTCTCTTTTTTCCTCCTACGTCATTCACTCTCCGCTTTTCTCTCCTTTTTCCCCATACTTTTGTCTTTTTTATTCTTCATTTCCTCATTCCCCTTCTTTTACTTCTTCAATCTTCTTTTTCTTTCTCTTTACTATTACATGTTTTATCATTATTGTGACTCCTCCTAGTCCTCTTTACATCTTTCTTTTTTTTCTTGTTATTTCACATCTTTTTATTTCTCACCTCTCTCTCTCTCTCTCTCTCTCTCTCTCCCTCTCTTGTCTTCTCAAAAAAGGATTCTAATTGATGAACTTGAAATGAACAAGAAGAGATAAACATGATCTGTCTGAAGTCTGTAGAATAACACAATCACTTGAGACCACACTGGAGCTAAAAATGGCAGCCATTTCACTGTTACATGGGTGCATAAGAAAACGTTTACGTAATTCTGGTAACTTACTTTCATTCTCACCTGGGTAAACGATTTAGAGCAGAATGTCTGCGAGTGAAAAAAAGCGTTATCAGACTGGACTGCGACAGCGTGTCTTGTTGGCGTCGACTCGGCTGTCAAAGAATTAAACTCTATCCCCCTCTCCTATATCCCCTCGCTCATCCCTCGTGACAGAACTGGATTCTGGGTAAGACAGGCTGAGCAGGAAGTCAAGATATGCCTGGGATAACCGGGGACAAAATCCGTCACGATTGGGGTTAGGAGGGAAAGGTGAGAGGTCGCGTCAGCCAAAAGTCGAGCGTCCCCAGGACCTCGTGTGAGACTTAATTCCAACTGACAGCGTGAAATTGCCGATTTACGATGGAGGGGATTCCCCGGCCCTTGTTTCGGCGAATTCCAGCGTGATAATGATGCTATCGTCCTCCGAGTGATGCCGAAGGTTGTGCGGATGGTAATGACCATGAAGAGGGGCCTCGTTTCGTTTTGTTGTTAACCTTACGTGCCCAGCTGGGTCCATCTGGGGGCTCGTTTGTTAGAGGCAAGGCCTGGTGTTTGTTAGTTTCACTGTCGTGGACATTTTCATGACCTGTCTTGGACATTTTGGACTTTTTCAGAAACATTCTGGACTGACAACGATTGTTATTACTGTATCCTTTTGTGTATGTGTGTGTGTGTGTGTCGAGTTGTCGAGAGCACAACTTGCAAGGGGTTAAAAGACAAAACAGAAGGTAAACGTGTGTGTGCGGGTGTTTGTGTCTGTGCGTTTGTGAATTTATGGATTGATGGTTAGATGGATTGATGGTTAGATGAATGGTTAGATAGATAGATAGATAGATAGATAGATAGATAGATAGATAGATAGATAGATAGATAGATAGATAGATAGA
>JBCAUA010000013.1:4827547-4842717 GCA_038406235.1 Peronia verruculata | reverse complement strand
TGCAATAAAAAAAAATTTGATATCTGACCCCCCTCATCACATTCAAAGCCTGATTTCTCCGTTCTAGCCCAGCGACTAACGTCTCATTTCGACTGGCCGCGAGACATATATGTGGCTGAGAATCAAAACTACACTGTAATCAATTAAAAGTCATGAAAATTTTCATACATTGTTCAGTTTGTAAGTAACTTTATTGTCTCTGTGAATAGTGTGAATGAATATGTTTTATTAAAAGATATATAGTGCTTTCATTTTCATGCTCTCATTTTCTTCCTACTTCTTGTGCTTCCTACTGTTTTCATTTCATACATTGTATCTGATATTTCACTCAACCAGGCTGACAGTGAACTGTGACCTGGCTTTTTCATCTTTTTTTTCCCCAAAGCTAACAGTCAAATTTGATGAAAGCAGTGTAACAACATGGAAACATTTGAAAAGTGGGAATCATAATTACTGTTGCATTTCCAAGGCTTGTAAATATGGTTTTAGTGAGGTACATCATGTGAAATGGTTTCAAAGAGGACGTTCACCTTTTTCCGGCCAGTCACTAGCATGCTGTAAGATAGGGAATCGATCTTATCCTACATATAGAAGGTCTGTGATTTATATCTCGACTTGCTTGTGTTTGACAGATAAGAGGAAGTCGGAGCAAGGCACTGCATGACAAAGTCCTCATCAACTGCCAATACAGCATGGCCACATTCAGCACGCAGGATCGCAAGAGACGGCCAAGAGGAGACAGAAAATCTCAGGAGATGACCGCGCACTTGAAACAGACATTTAATGCAGTCATTTTAACAGAGCTGTATCCTAAAACGCAACTTGATATTTATGTGGAGGTTGGTTTTGGTTATTTTGTCCTGTAGGTTTTTTGTTTTGATTAAACAGGGTTCTTTGATAGAAGTTTGTGGCATGCTATGTGGTATGTGAAATTGATGTTAAATCAAATAACCATGGAATGATACAAGTTTTGAAACTTGTTTCGAGTAAATTATGTTAAGAATCACATGGTTCAAGTTTGTGTGAAGAAGACTATAGTTTGCCCCAACATTATTTACTTAACCTTTAAACAGATCATTGGAAATGAAAATAAATGTGGGAACACAAGACAGAAAATGATTATAATTGTGCTTCACATTGTGCAATTTTTGGCAGTGTTTGGTTTGTCTTATTCTTTGTCAAAATTGAAGAAATATCCATTGACTGCCTGTCTTGTTAACCGTCTTGACATTGAAACTTCAGCTTATCTGCGATGATATTTTCATTCTTAGTTGAATCAACACAGCTATATTCTGCACTGAACAATTGTTTTTTCTGAATAATTGTTTCCTCTGAATTGTTTTCAATGTTCTTAACTTACATCTCATGTAACATTTATGTAACAGCTTCTCTGAAGTCTGGTCAGACACTTCAAATACAACACCACATCACTCTTAAATCTATGTTTTCCATGCACCACATACAGGTCCTTCAGTCAGATGGTGGCAATTACTGTGCCAGTGTCAATGCAGCCACCCTGGCTCTGATAGATGCAGGTATCCCTATGAAAGACTATGTCATAGCCTGCTCAGGAAGCTTCATCAGGGACACACCCATTGTGGACATCAACCACTTGGAGGAGTCCAGTGGTGGGGCTGAAGTCATCATGGCCATATTGCCCAGATGTGATCAGGTAGGTGCTTATACTATCATCATTATCACGTACACAACGAACGAGTATTGATGATCATGAGTCTCCATGTCTGTCTGTCAGAAGTCTGTCTTATTCTGACAAATTTTTTCATCTTTCAACACTCATTCAGGCCACCAGTTTGTGTAGGAGTTTTTCTCTACATCATCTAATCCACTCTGTACTGTCTACTTTCCTTTATGTATAGTGGTGTCTTTTATATTTGCCTGCATCATAATATAATACATTAAATTTTGCCTGCTGACTTCCCACATTTTGTCTGCAAATTTGTTCTCTTTTTCTTTCAAAACTACATTATAGTTCTCCTTACTGTCTCTGAGATTCTCATCCCTCCTCACATAACTATGCCTTCCAAAGCTTTGTGCAACTGTTGATAAATAGTTCATGGTCCATGTCCATAGAACAATCCTGATTCAGTGCAGTACTGCATGTTGCATCCTCAGTTCTTTGTTGCCCTATCTCCACTTTGGGCCTATTTCAAGATATATTTGTCACATGAAAGAGGGATAGTAAATCTACCATATAATGTAATTATTTCACCGATCACTTGCCCAAACAAACAGATTTTGAGAATCATTTTGCCCTATCTCCTGTGTACAAAAACAGCCGTTTTACATAAAACATCAATTTTCTCAAAATGCGAAAAATGGAACGAGAGCAACAGAGAACTGAGCTCATGGTGTTCTTGAAGAAAGTTAACAGACAGGATATCTTTGAATCAATCAGTGTAAAATATTTTCCTAAGGGCTGATTGAAGTTTGGCAAGCATCATTGGTACTCAAGCAAGGTCATTGGTTTTTTTCAAATGCTTTCACTATGTTTAGTTTTTACACACCATCACTGACAATGGTAACATTTATCTTGTGTTTTATTGCTGGGTTGATGCTGAAGGACAGGTAACAGTTATGATAAAAAGAAAACTGCTGGCTTAGGAATAGGAAGTGTACTTAAGTGTGAAACAGGTTTAATTTTATTTAAAACTGAGACAGCCAGTTGATAAAGAATAACAGATCTTCCTTGTTCTTCCATAGATGATAATGTCACAGAGTTTAAATAGATCTAAGTATTCACTGTGTATTTTCGTGTACTTAGTGACAAAGTCAAATTTACACTGAACACCTCCACTGATGAATAACTAAATCCTACAGTATTCATAAATCATACTTACTAATTTGTTTATTCAACTGTCAGATTGTATTTCTGGAGATGAACTCACGCTTACATGAAGACCATCTGCCCGCAGTGATGGATCAAGTCACCACTGGTTGCAAAGACATCTTCAACCTTCTCAATCAACAGGTCAGTCTGTGAAAACGGCACTTTCCCAGTGCATTTCCTTGTAGATAACATAGAAGCTATGATGATATCAAAGAGTTTTCTTTGTCTTTCTTCCATCAGACAAATAATTAATAGTAGTAATTCATGATATATTAAGACTGAAATATATTTAAGAATTTTATCGCAGCGTAGTTTTGATTTTGTTCATATACACTGTGAAATTAGCCATTGAATTATTTTCAACGTATATCTAATAGGGATGTCAAATTTCCTACTTTAGTAGGATTTCCTACTTTTTGGCTGTCAGTATTTCCTCTGGCCCAAAATTCGAAATTATTTTACCATTAACGTATCTAGTTTTATGTGTTACTGGAGAGTATGCCAGGAACTTTTCTTACGTTTTTATGTAGACAGATTGACGTCCCTGATCTAATTAGATTTGTAGTATTAATGAGATTGTAATGATGCATCGCCGCAGACGATGAACAGTATCTGAAATAGAAAGTGCTTTGTTCATTATCACTCATGGTGGGTACATACAATGACAATTTGTTATATATACAATGACAATTTATTGTGTCATAAAGATTTATTTTAGCAGTTCAAAAGACATTTGTCTTTACATATCATTTCAGGTACGGGAGGAGCTATGTCAAAAGACAGCACAAGATCGACTGATGGAGTCAGGATAACAGGAGAACTATATGTATTTTCTTTGTGTTGTATATGAAATTTCCATTCTTTCAACCACGCAACTTGAAGTAAGAGAGTTGAATAAAAGATTCTGATGGATGTCCGAAGAATATAATGAACTGAAAGAAGTTTGATAAGCTGAACGCTATGACAGGACAGGACATTTATGTGAGACGGGAGACTTTGGCAGTAAACAGTATTTATAAATATTAAAAAAGTTACAAAAAAATCTTATGGAGGTTCCCTTGACTCATGGAGATGTAGTGAATACAGCTATGACACAGAAAGTTAGACTGAATGCAGCCTTGATACAGGGTGTTAGTGTGGTTCAGAGAGCTAAATATTTGATGGATGCAAGCTGAAGGCAGAAAAAGTATGATGGATGTAGAGAGGCTGTCAGCATTACATTAAGAACTTGACATGGAGTGTCAAGGACAGCATGTTGTGTGGCTGGTCAGACCAGCACAGTCTCTAGTGCATTGAGGACAAACATAGCTGGAATCTTTCCTTAAGCCTGTTTGCAGATCCTCACCTGGTATTTCATAATGCAAAGTATATTTTTAGCAAGTCTATTAGGAGAGCAGGTTGGCCCCTTGATACCTCCAGGGTTAAAATGTGTATGAATAGTGAAGAGTGTTGGACAGTCTTTTTGTATTTAAAAAAAGGTGTGTGAATAGTGTGGTGGATGATAAATTTATAGCAGTGTAAAGTGTAGAATAAGAGGGATGAAAAAGTTGTAAAGGGTGAAGGGTGGCAAAGTTTAAACTGAGGTTTGTCTGTCCATAAATGTAAGCTGCCATTGATCATTTTCCCACGGTAAAGAAAGAAACAAGGTTAATGAATGAGCATGTCAGATATTGTCAGTAAGATTGCAGTACAAATGCACATGTATGTACCATAGCTGAAATTGTTGATGACACACATTAAAGTACATTATCTATATATATAATCGGTTCTTTCATTGTTTATTTTCCATCATGTGATATCAGTGTACAAAAAAATTACACTGGTGTAAAAAATAATGTATATCTGACCTCTGAATATCTCAAAAGCATTAACAGTGATAAGAGCAAAAATGTTACAATACAACACCTTAATGCTAACTGGTATATATGTACACATAATGACAAATTATACTTCATATACAATGGGAAAAGGAATGATGTCAAAATTCATGATTTTTTTTTTTTTTTTGGTTATGTTCACTTTAATCCCCATCATGGAAATTCAGACAGGCATAGCCAGTAGTTTTGTTCTTTTTTTATTTCAACAGTTTCTTGGTGGTAAATTGTGCCTTTCAACAAAAATTTTGAGGTTCAAAATAAAATCTGCTTTGTCTTAACTGTCTGTCTTTTTTAATACTGAAACAGTCCTCTTGATTAGACTATCCCGGCATGGTGATAATTTAGAATCTAAGAATTTCCTCCTTCCAGTTGAAATTGCCATGAGATAGGATCCAGCTGCACCATTTGATTTTGACTGGAATTGGTTATACAGGTATACTTATTAAAGCTTCTGACTTTTGAGATCTCAAGCTACATGTATGCCTTGAGCCTATTACTGTTATTTGTGATACCATGTACAATATATAATATATGTAATTACCTCAGCACCTTCAACACCATAACTAAACACACTGGACACTTGAAGATATCTCTAACTCCAAGCTCTGGCTGCTATCTGATCATGAAAAATGGAGGAAATAGAAAAAAAAAATCACACACTTGTGCACATATACACATATACATGTATTTGTAATCAAAACAAAGGAAGACCCTTAAATATATATACATATGAGCTGGCATACATACATGTACATCATTAGCATCTGACTCAAGAAAAATCTTTCTGTTCTCGGGACAGAAACCAAAAAAAAAATTGAAACAACAAAAAAGAGGGGCAGTTCAGTTCACAATTGTTGCATGTCCACATTTAGTAATTTTGAGAGAACCATATTTACATGTAATACAGAGAATCCACAATCAACATAAGCATAAAGGTTAGCTGGCGTAATCCACATATTTTCACAATCTAAATCAGGGAACACAGGTCATCATAATATGTGTTGAGAGTGTAATCTATCGATGCACTTAACGGCAACTTTAATGCTGATTTTCTAGAGACCGGAAGTACAACAGTTGTGAACTGAGGTGATAAACTGCTATACAGCATAATTCATATGTTTACAAGTACATGTATGGATGTAGTGTTTGTGTATGGCAATATAATAACAGGAATTGCTATGAACTGGTGCAGAATCATCTATGACAATGATTTCTCTTGTCAGTGACAGATTTGCTCTTTCACAGGTTACGACCCATTATAATGTCAAAACTACAGCAGATGTACATGTGATATGTATGACTCAAGTTGTGTTCTGTTCTACAAGTATTGAATTACATACATACACTGTATATTGTATCCCCTTTTCCTGTTCATTTTGGGGACAATAGACATGTTGTGTTTTTGTTGTGTAAAAGGGTCGTTGTTTAAAAAAAACAAAAACAAAAAAACTGTACATTATGATAGCAACGTGATATACATGTAGATGCTGGGCTGTCTCATTAATACTTTGAGCACATTGAATAATCATGGATACAATATGGAATATCAGTTGTTTTTGTGCAGCCCGTTGTAGCATAACAAGCATGTTACAACAAAACAAATGAGAACCTGCGATTTAGAACAAAAAAAAATAAAAAAATTGCGAAAGATGGAGCAACTTCCCCTGTCTTTCAGGAAAGAGAGGGTCCGAAAAAGCATGTGCAAAAAAAAAAAAAAATTCGAGAAATATGGAATGGTTTCCAAGGCACTTAACAAGAAAGTGGAATATTATGTAAACATATTCAAGGATTAACTCACCCTGAGATTTAGAAAAAAGAACAATCGAGAAAGATGAATTACTACCCCAGTCCGCTTTTTGGGCCTTTGTTTTTAGGTTGCTCATGGGGAGATCAGATTCAGAACAAGTCCATTGTGTTTTGTGAGTGATAGGGAGCGACTCACTCCAGACATGATCTCACCTGAACACAGCCTACCTACATCATCAAAGAAGCCCGAAAACTTGCATGTTTTTAGTCTTTTTGACTCCAGCCAAAGGTCACCACTGTTGTTCTTGAAGCATATTCAGCCCAAGCAAAGTGACGGTTGAAGAATCTTCCTACATGTTACGCTGCTCTGGCCATATGGTACAGATACAATCAGTTGCACAATGGGTCCTATCTCGTTCAAGACTATTGTCTTCAATCCTCAGCGTGGAGATACGTACATGTGTTTAGATTGTCTGTTGTGAGAGAGCTGTAGGGTCACCATGGCCATGTGGTTTGGCATCTGCTCTATGATGGAAAGCCCACGTCATAGGTCGCGGACTCGACTTGCGGATTCTGCCAGCGGGGAATGAGAAGGCTCCAAAGATTAAAATCTGCTTTTTATTCAGAGATTCATTGACCTCCTGACTTTTTGGGTAGGGAAGCCCGACGTTTAGCCATCTTGAACAGTGGAGAATATAGGTCGGAGATCCCATACGCACGTTAAAAACCTTTGACAGTGAACAACCGCTGAGTGCAGCTATCCTGGCAAAATTTCCAAATTTCCACCCAAAACTATTCTCACACATACAAAAGAAACATAATAAAAACAAAGGAAGACCCTTAAAAAAGCCGAAATAATCCAACTTTCTTAGGATTGAGAGGCTTAAGAAAGAAAGAACAATTAAGAAAAAAAAAAGCTGTAAACAGTATGGTTGAATAATAAAAGTGCATGTAGTAGATTGTCTGCAATCCATGTAGCGGCGCAGGAGCTCAAAATCGCCAGTTGTGTAAGCGAACGCTTGGCACACCATGCAGTATGTCTGAAGTGGAAAGGAAGGCGCGCTGATGGCGAGCTGATCAACAAAATATGGTTGTTTGTAGTCCGCTCCTAAACAGATTACACTAGAGCCCAATACCGTCATCTCTAGCCCAAATGTGAACGTGTTGTTTTACGTAGCATTTTAGAGAGAGGGCTGATTGTGTGCTGACTCTATGTGTGTTTCTGTCGCAATATCAGGATGCCTGTGTACCATAATATTCATGGTGTGAAGTTCGTTGTAAGCACTGACTGGCAATGAGTGTGACGTTCGCACTTAAGGCACCACGTCCATCAATCCAAAATGTGAAATTTATCCTGTTGAGAGATGTGTGGTCGGTCCGAGCTACATACACATACATGTACTTGTCTTTCAGGTGCCACAGATGTGGTCACTAAGTTCAAGACCAGCAGCTCTGTAGGTTCTAAAGACATGTATTAAACAGGAGAGCGATTGTGTCGGCTGTGAAAAGCTGTAGCATGATGTGCTCAATGGTGTCTGAATTCAGATGGTTGATTTAAACAAGCTGCAGTTTCTTTGCATTCGCAAGGCCGAGAGTGGAAATAGTGCAGTCTGTTTTCACTGCAATATATCAGCCAGATTTATGCTGCCTTCAACATGAACTTGCTGTCATATAATTCAAACAAAAGGAGAAAAACAAAAGCTTCGCAAACTAAAGCACATCAGATACTGTTAACGTTCAGCCCCCCCCCCCCCCCTTTTTTTTTTTTTGGTCTTTCTCTCTCGCTGAATATTTGCGATTTTTATGTAGTTACAATATATGTATGTGGACAAGTATGGATGCTATGGGAATGTATGGGGGACCTGTGATTTGAAAATAGTTACGTTGCTGTTGAAAAACAAGTTATGGTGAAGTAAAGGCACAATAATCTGTGAATTCTAATGTGCGACTCCAGACATTGAAAATGGAAGTCTGAACTTATACTGGTTTTCTTCGGACGGTATGGCAATAGAGTGAATGACCGACCATAATATGTCAGGACTTGTAAACTCTTGTTCCACATCTACATACAATACGTGATTAACCTCTCTAGACTGAACGTGAATAAATGCAGTTTTGATGCACTACTCACACTTGAAGTCTACGCACACTATCTGAATCTGAACTGTATTATTTGAGCCCTTTATTTCAGTGGACGACAGTGTCTTTGCAATAAATCAGCATTTCTGCTTTTGCCATGTAAGCATTTTAACTTAAGAGATTCTGTCAGCAAGTTACTGGCATCTATAGTTGAAAACGTTTCTTCCCGCCATCTCCAGTCAAGATGTAATGGACATTTAAAAAAAAAAAAAGAAAATATTTATTTATATTATACATGTATACATTTTTTATTTATTCATTTATCTATTTAGCCACTTATATAATATTTTGCTATTTGAAAGCTCCAGAGATTCTATTAAAAAAAAAGTTAACCAGCGTTAAGGAATACACTTTAATATGCTCTCATCAGGACTCTGTTATTAGAAAATCCAGAGATTCAGAAAGTCACGAAAAAATAGATCCAGATTCTTATATCTATAGCTGGAAATGTCTGTTTGGTTTCACGACCTAGTGAAAAATGTAAACTTTGTCGTTTCTAGAGATTCTGTGATAGCGTGTGTTATGCTGCTATAGCACATTTATTTACACACTTTGCCATGTCAGACGGTGGTGTGTTTCAAGGAGTCAGAACAAATGCTCTGCACGTCGTCATTGGCATCATTGGAGGTCAGGACTGACGCGGCGCCCTGGGAATGAACAATTGGACAGGTCTCGCTGTGATCGTGGTCATCGGCCATGGCTCCGTTGTGTTCATCGGATCCGGTCGTGCAATGAGTACACGCTGTGTCCACTGTAGAACTGGTGGATGGTCTTCCTCGTTGCTTCATAGCTCTCTCTGCGCGGGGAATCAATGTGAAAATAGTATCAATCATAATGCCTGTATTAACTGATCCGTTTATTTTTGTCTTTCAATCTCCTGTGGGTGTTATCTCGTGAAAATTAATGTGCTGGTCTGCACTGAGATATGTTAAGCGTATACATGTATACAGATAAAATTGTAATACACAAGAATAGAATCACTGCGATGATATATGGGTTTTTTTCAACAGAACACAGGTTGTTATCCAGATTCTAGCTCTCTTTTCTTTTGTTTGTTTGTTTGTTTGTTTTTTGTTTTAACTGAACGTACATCTACAAACAGTCGCTTGTTCCACATCACTTCCTTTTCGATTACATGACAGTGTGTGTGTGTGTGTGTGTGTGTGTGTGTGTGTGTGTGTGTGTGTGTGTGTGTGTGTGCGCGTGCGTGCGTGTGCGTGTGTTGCACGTCCTGACAAGATGTAAAGGAAAAGACATCCTTCATTACACGTAACCATTCTGTTTCACAATGCTGAAATAATTATTTACTCTCACGACAAAGAGAATATTTCTTTGTACTTATGTATTCGCAAAAGATTTTAGTAGAAAGTTTTCAGTGTGATGATCTGAATATTATTACTAATACAAGTCTTAAGAAAATGGTTTGAAAAGAACACTCTTTACACCCGATGTGTTAAAATGGCGTTCAGGTATGGTTGTTCAAAACTAGTTTTCTTTGATATTTGATATAAGCATATCACAACGTCTTCGATTCGGTATTACTGAATGTGAACATAAAAACCAACCTGTTTCCAGAATATAATAGAGCCCAATCATTTGTCATGTGTCATTTTAAAGAAAAGAATCATTTTCACTTTTGACAGAAAAGAATTAAGGAAAGTTTCACTTTGTTAATGCGTGAATTCGTGTGTGAATTTCACATTTTATTCCAGGAAATGCTTAGTATTTATTCTTGTTTACAGTTATTTTTCCCTCTATTCCCTTTCTTTTTTTTTTTCTGTCTCCCTTCCTCTCTTTCTTTTTTTCTCTCTTATTCTTTCTTTCTTTCTCTCCGTCTTCTTTCTCTTTCTGTCTTTCTCTCTTTATTGCTGTTATTGTTTTTCAGGTTCACTTTTATTGTTCGTTTATTAGTTTGCTTGCTTCTTGTTTACTTCTTTGATACTGATGGCTTAATGCACCATTACATACACAAGACACTGCTCTGACAGATGTTAAAAATAACACAAGTTTGAGCATCGTATATCAAATACAGATTATCTTTCACGCCAAAAATTTTACAAAACAAAACAATAGAAACTAGTGAAATGTTTCTTCATGTTTCATGGCTTGAATCTTAACAACTACAAAAAAAAAAAAAAAAATCGCACTCAAAAACAAAAATATTGTGATGATCTGTTTAAAAACATTTTGACATACTGACAATCTCTGTCACGGTTCATGCTTGGAATTCGAGAGCGAACACCGACTAATCATAGGTAAAGCATTGCTGGGAGTCGGTGGGAAAACGTAGGGTTCCAGCGGGAAGAAGTCAAACTTATGAGAGATGATAGGCTACCCTCGATAAACCGCAACTTCTACCTGAAAATGCAGAGCATGTACTCATGTTTACAGCCTGTCAGGCAGGCATACATACTCACCTACCTCAAAAAAAACCTACCGATAATAAACAAGAGGCAGTCAAGCTTATGATTTCCCAGCGCTATCGAGGCAAGGATTTCGTTTGTATCACACGCACATAGCGATCATTTTTGTCCTTCTTTATTCTCTGTTCATTGCCTGCAATTCCGGCCGTGGAGGAATGTGACGTCTATCCCAGCTATGTCTACATTCACCGCCAGAGCAATACCTTCACCACTTTCATTATATCTGCTCTCAGATTATTAGGGTCGACGGAAGGAGAGATCTCGGGGGAGAACATGCAAAGCCAACGGAACCTGGAGAGAAAAGGAAACTAAAAGAAACACGGGGTAAAAAGCACAAAAAAAAAAAAAAAAGCGTATGCCGCAAAGATGAGATGAAATTAGACAAAAACAAAAGCGTTGGTGTTACAGACAGTTTGACGCCTCTAAGACAAGCTGAGCGCCGAGATTTCCCGGACGCTTTATTGCACCGCGGCGGCCACAGAGAAGCCGAGTCGAGAATTCTGGATCTTTCTTCGCTCCCTCGTCATTTGGGCTTTTCAATCATTCTCGTTTACAAAAATGTCTTCCCTCCGCAGAATCTTATTTCCGGCAAGAGATTTCTCTCCCTTTCTCCCGGACCGGAGAGCTCTCATTTCACGCTTTTAACATCTAACCAATCAGCTTCGTCTCCCTCCCCGCCCTCTCCTCCCTTCTCCCTTACAGATTCTATCTGTTCTCTTTTGCTTCTTCTTCCTTTAGTTTTCTTTTTTTTTTTCCCCCCTCCCTCTCCTCCACTTTCTTTGTTTTCATTCCCTTCACCTGAAACTCCCAAGTTTCTGTCGTGAGATTTTTTCGTTTTGTTGTTTTGTTTGTTTGTACGCCACCCAATGTCCATTCCAGAACGGACAGAGAAAATACTCGGGCAGTCCTCGGGCCGGCCAGTAAATGGATGAAGATGGGGAAGCCAACACGAGAGGATTTACTGGAGGTCTTTGCTTGTTTTCCTCGGCTTTGGAAACAATGGAGCTCATGACGTGCGATCAATTTGTGCTAAGTGGTTGGTACAGCCGCGGTTCTATGTTTCCCTCACATCAATTGATGCGGTCTTGGGGAGATGTTAAATTCGGAGAATGGATGGCTAAAGAGCTGGCCGCTCCACTCAGCTGTAATTGTGGGAACTGCTTGCTAGCATTGCCTCGGTCTATTCCACAGATCATAGCGCGTCTTTGCAACTTCTCTGAGCCGTGAAGAAGACGTCACCTAAGGTCAGCACTTGCCAGAGAAAGATGTCCGCCATTTTTATGACGTGACAAATTCCTGCCTTTTAAGGGCCGAACATTTTCGCCACGCGCCCAGAAAGAGCCTGTACATTATTCTATCACCAGCGAACACGCGCTCAAGGAGGAGGGCATGTCTGGAGTTGTGAACATAACAGAGTCACCAGAGTCTGAGAGAGATGACACACATTTCGAGGGTCAGTGCAGCTGTGTTGGTGGTATCTTGCCATCTTTTCATTCCCGCTTTCAATCGTAGCCCTTTTATCGAGGATGCAACGCTACAATCAGTTCTGAAAGCCGACATCGCCTTTTTCGGGTTGCTGTAAGACCTTTGCCCTACGAAGCAGCGGCCGGCGTTTGAAAAATTACAAGCAAATATTGGAGGATGAAATTGGTGAAAGCGAAATGAAGGCGGCACTCGGGCCAAGCAAGGCAAAATGAGACTCGCAGTCAGGGAAGAGACGGAGGCGCGGCGGCTTTCTGAGAACCTGTGGAATTGTCAATAGGGGCAAATGTAATGAGGTGTCCAAGGCGCAAAGGCTCCTGTCTAGAACATGGTTAATGGGATGAGAATCTATTCCCATTTTGATGGCGTCGGACTGGAGGATGTGGGAATCTCTCCCGTTGTCCTTTCTTCCTTTTTCCCCTCCCGCCTCTTCTAGAGATTAGAACCGTGGATTCAATCTGGGAGATTGGACGGGCCGGCCGTCGTCTCACTTCCTCAGTCCGCCTCAGTTATTAGTTTTTCCCACACAGAATTTTCTGTCTGGCAATGACTTTTATCCATGATGTTAAGATTACCAATGGCTTCCTTTTCTATGACCGGCTTGCAAACACTCGCACAGTTGTGACATCCCCGATTCGGCCAATACCGATGACCATTCCAATTGACCGTTGGTCAAGCAATGGATCGTTTGCCCGAAATCTGACCCTCGTTTTCTCCTCATGGACTGAGAAATAGCCAGCGCTATCCCCTGTGTTGTTGACCTTTCAGAGATCAGTAAACAAAACTTTCCCGTATATGTTGGCTAGATTAAACTTGGAGGACACTCGAGGCTCCGTCGCGTTTGCTCTTTCTCATTGTTGAAAAGTTGTCTGTTATGAAGAAAGAAACATGACTTTTTTAAAATCATTTTGGGAAGAAAAGTAAGTTTGGTCGGAGATAAAAGCTTTTTTGTTTCGGGTTCAGCAGAGAGAATGAACCAAAATCCGCACAAATCTGGAGACAATGGAGCTTCCGCTTTTCCAGTTCTTTGTGACTATGGTCCTAGTCTGTCATAGAAGACAGCAGGTCTCCAGACAAGGCATTCACATCAATGGTCACTCTTTAGTAAATCTTTATAACCACCAGACAGAGTATTGTGATGCTCAATGATGTTTCAATTATGACTTAAGTAATTGCCCTGCCCACGAATTCCACTGAAATGTTTGCTCTGATGATAAATGGCATTTTCAAAAATTAGAAATATGAAAACAAAAACGGACAAAACATTCGATGTCAATTTAGATGATTTGGCGTAACCGTCTCCTGCCCCTCTTTCTTGACCATTATCACAGAGAAAGCGAGTTAATGTCAGAGGGGGGCGTGGCTGTTATGTACAGTTGTAGTTGAATTTTCACAGGTTCATTGACAGTAAACAGATGGAATAGGAGACCCAACAATCTCAGGATTTATCTTTTCTAGTTATATTTGATGAGAGAGAGAGAGAGAGTTAATGGATTCTAATGTTAACATTCATTCTATAGTGAAGGTATACGATAAAATTCATTGAAGAAGCATTAACACTCCAACTTCTGTATAGCAGTGCGATAAAAAGTTTCAAGAATGACTTTTTATGGTGAAAATGACAAACAATCTGACTGTCCAAAATGTTTGTGGGTAAAAAAAAAAAAAAAGTCAAGCCTCACAGCTTTCGCATGTCCATAAATTCATCTCTGTAAGTTGGCCTTGAAACTGAAGTTTTGCTCTTGCTTTATGGATTTTAGCATCTGAAACTCCACCTATTTAACTTTAACAAGAACGTTAATTAGTCTTCTAACTGTTCTTTTGAGGCTCACTGTAAATGGATTGAACCGAGCCGTCTTGGGTCCCAGTGGCAGCTGTAAAGCAGAGATAAGGCCAGTTTCTCTGTCTGTGTGTATGTCTTTCCGTTCGCCTGTCTGCTCCTCTGTCTGTCAACTTGTTTGTATGTGTGGATGGATAACTGGATATTATTATGGTAGGATAGGAATGGCTGAATACATGGATTGTATAGATGGATGGATGGGTGGATGGATCGATAGACGGATAACTGAATGGATGGATAAATGGATTGATGAATGGATTATTGGATGAATAAATGGATGGACGGCTAAAGGGATGGATGTTCACCAACATTCCAAATTTTTCGGGACAGAGATCTGTCTCACGAATTAGATGTATCAATTTATAACCAACACAAGATTAGAACAAGTCTGACTATGCTGGAAAAGAAACGAGTAGTGCCGTTCTCCTCGAGGTCGGGATTTGTATGGTGTGACCACTACCATTATTTACACGCACACACAGAGTGTGAGTAATTGACCTCAATGTACCGATTTATCCTAGCAGCACTGACATGTAAGCCTGGGTTACACGGCTTTCTTCAGGTCACTGAGGTGAGGCCAGGAATGTATTTGGGCCTTGTTGTAGATGAACGCCAACCGTGTCCTTAAGTGTCTCCTACACACAATTAAGACAAACGTCTGTCCCAGCCTCCTTTACATATATATAAAGGTACCTGTGGCATTCTGAAAACCAAGAGATATATCCGAACTATTGTAAAGACACAAAGATAGATAGATAGATAGATAGATAGATAGATAGATAGATAGATAGATAGATAGATAGATAGATAGATAG
>JBCAUA010000013.1:4779333-4790964 GCA_038406235.1 Peronia verruculata | reverse complement strand
AAGGATGAAGGTCAATTTTCCCCCCCCCCCCCCCCCCCCCGCCTCCTCCTTCTTAACATTTTCCTGGTATGGAGCAAGAGCCTGTAATGTGTTATATGAAAGACTGGAGATTCTTCTCGAGAACTTTGGTGACCATAGAAAGTGCTGGGTACTTTGCTGACCATTTCCCACTATAATGTTGAGAAAAAGACTACAATTTTTGAAATTGCGCCATATATATTATATTGTTCACTTTTGATCGGGGAGTGATGATGAGACCGTAATGCCGTGCACATAGAATTATTCACTTCCGTCTTTCCAAGAATTAGCTCAAGGATAGAAGAGATAGTGCAACATGACATCGTAAAGCAACTTCATCCAGTCAGTGACTCCAGTGCCACAATAACGGTGTTTATCTGTCAACAGCTCAGAATGATCTGGAATTAACTGTGGTCGGTGTCATTTTGTTGAGGCCAGAGGCATGTCTATGATTTCTCACGGATCAGTTATTTGAAATAAGAACCCGCGTTAAGTCACGGCAAGTCGGAGGATTTAGACACAGGGAATTGTTAGTTGACTTGTTCGTGTGGAATTTCGTTGACTTTGCCACCTGGCCATGGTGAGTCAGTCACACAGACCAACAGCAAGATAGACAGACTTAGCGAGATTTCTCAGGTTCAGCCGCTTCCTGCCCAATAAATCTATTTAAAAGTAGTCTTCTTGCAGATTTTGCACACCGTTGTGCAGTTGTTTACCCTCGTTAAACCCTCCTTGTTTATCTAGCCACCATCCTGATCACAAAATACCACAAACCCCAGAGCAGTGTCTAGGCTTGTGATAATTCACCACTAACTTTCCTATTGTCTTGACAAATTTAGGTAACCCAGATATTTGACACCTGTCTGGGCTCAGGGAACTTGCCGCAGGTGCAAAAATGATCTCCGTTACAGCGTACCAACAAGGGATTTAGATTATCGACAGCTTGATGGCTTTAGTTTATCTTTGAATGCATAATTGCGGAAGGTTGGTTACAAGTGATCTATCGGTATACCACGAACAATGTCGCGATAAAGCACTTGTCTCCCCGGGACCGGCCATCAAGCAAGCGGTTTATGATGTACTGAAGACGTGTTTTATTCCTATTTACTGAGTTGCTTTACGCCGGGTTTACGTCTTTACAACCAGGGCAAACCCACATGCTTGTACAATGATGCCATTTGAACGGCTGGGTGGCCACACAGTGACCTACAACCGAGACCTGGCAGGATGTAAAACTGGCGGTGGCCGATGAATTACCGTTCTTAAGTCTGCTGGAAACCAATATGGGCTGAGAATCACGTGAAAGAATTTATCGTACATCTTGGCACAAATTAATGAGATCGTTCTCTATTTCAATCCCCTATAGACAGTCGATCAGTCTGCGGACATAGTAATAATAGCTAATAGCGAGTCCTTTTCGAAGACATACAAAAAAAACTTGACGTCTTTCTCTTCCTGAATTCTCCTCATCAAGCATTTCCCACTTAAACCATTTATTTGCGTAGATGAAATAGCTGGAGTATCCTCTGATCGATTATGATAAGGATCGACCGCCGATGCTGTTGTTACAAGGGCAATGTTAACTGGGTGACCCATTTCTTATTTGTCTTTACATCGTTACAAAACGGCGGATTGTGGTGATGGTCTCAGAGAATTAAGTCCGACACTGGGATCTGAGCTCTTTTTCTCTGGGTTAGAATTAGTAGTTGTCTTTCAGTCAGAACTCAAATTCCATTTAGTTATAGAGACCGTGTCTTTTCTTGGAAACTCAGTATGCATTTACTACACCGAGCGGTTTGAATATAGAGTAGAAGGGTTTCTCGCTGGATAGTCATGTTGTTAAGTACAAGGAGAGATGGTTATGTGAATCTCGCTTCTCTAGCCAAGCTGTCCCCAGTGATTACACTGAGAGGAAATGCCACAGATAGACTCCAAGAATACCCCGATATTCTATTGTATCCACTTGCTAAGTTCCAGAAATAACACAATGCTTATTAAGCATTCAGCGCCCGCCCCTAATCTCGCCTGACTGCCGGGCGATGGGTGATTATTCAAGGTTGAACTAATTCCGTTTGGGGCCTGGGTAGGGGGGGGGGGGGGGAGAAGAAGAGAGACCGAGAGACTAGGCTTTCTGTCGTTTTTCGAATTTGTGGGTAATTCAAGCAACAAAATATTTTTGTTTGGCTAGACATTGTTTAGCTTTCCTGGCATGCTTATCAGCTGGAGCGCCGACCAGAAGACGGGGCTACAGAGAGATTTGCCAATAAAGCGTTCGTCTGTTGTACTGTTTATGTTCGTTTAATTCCCTCTCTCTCGTTCAGATACACTGGCACACTGCAACACTGTGGCCTGGAGAACGGAGCTTTGGCGGGGATTATCTAGTAAACGTACTGTATTAATCTTCGATGTGAATACTATCTGAAATAGGCTGTAAAGATGAAACAGGAAATGGATTCAGTCCCAGATAAATAGAAGCGTTTGAATGGTAGCGTTGACAGCCAGTGTGTTGGCTAGTAGATCTCATTGGGGGAAGGGGAGGATAGACAGAAAAAGGGGATGGATAATAAAAAGAGGAAAGAAAAGATAGAAAGACAGAGGATGCGGAAGGAGCAGGTAGGGGTGATAGTTTTGAAAAGAACCCGTGGAACAATTTCTGTGACGTTATTTGGCAGTGATGGACAACGTTGTCAGACAAGGAAGGAGAAGGGGCGGATCGAAGGAGGTAGAAAATGAATGAAAGAAAGAAACAGGGAAAGAGAAGAGTAAAGTGGCGAGCGAGCTGATACAGATGAAAATATTGTTTGTTTGTTTGTTTTTGCGTTTGTGTTAGGGTTTAACGATACATCAGCACGATTACGGCTATATTGCGCCAAACACGCCAGGGTTCGTTTACACATCAAGAAGAAGAGACGAAAGAGAGTGGGACAAAAGCTAGGAGCAAGGAGAGAGAGAGAGAGAGAGAGAGAAGAGATGCCATTCCTGGAAGGTCGAGGATGGGAGACATCTCACAGATGACGGGCTTTCACCGCCTGCCGGTGGGAGTAAAGAACCTACTTATATTCGGCAGCCCCTCTCGGGGACAGATGAAGATATATGTAGTGAGCAGAGCTAGAGGTCTCACAAATCAGATAATATCTTGAGCTCAGTTCTCAGTTGATCTATCTCCGTTTTTTGCACTTTCAGAAAATTGATGATTTATCCTAAGCAACTGTTTTTGCACATTAGAGTTAGGACAAAATGATTTTCTAAATCTACCTGCTCAAGCCAGTGATCTGAGAAATGATTACATTATAATGATAGATTTACTATCCCTCTTTCATATGACATATTATTATTATAATTGTATATCCAAATAGCCCAGAAAGTGGAGATATAACAACAAGGAACTGTGCTCGCGGTATGGCGAAATCATTTGCAGCGGTAAGCAGGGCTTAGAGAGTAATAAATAAAGAAACAGCTTTTATTGATAGGCCAAGGCAAAGTTACACGACCCCGTCGCGATAGGAGCACACTACAGTAGTCATACTGCATTTATGTGTCAAATAAACCGACAGTTATGGAGGGGGGTGGCGAGGGCGTTGTAAACACAATAGGTGATAACGTCGTGTATTCGGAGGCCGGTAAGTGGTTGATAGTCGTACCGACCGGGTCTGAGGGACAGATTTTTAGGAATGAGAGACAAAGAGACAGGAAATCAGTAGAGATTAGAGAATGTGTGAAAGGGAGAAGAGGGAAAGAGAGGACACGAAAGGAGAGAGAAAGGGGGACAAAGAGAAAGAGAGAGAGTGGGAGGATGGGAGGTTAGCGAGAGAGAGGAGAGATTAGTATATAGAGAGAAAGAAGGAATGAGTGATAGAGAGTGAGAGAAGGACGAAGAGTGGGGAAAAAGAGAAGGAAAGGAAGAAGGAAGAAAAGACAGGAGAACAGAGAGAAAGGGAAAGAGATAGAGATGGAAGGGAGTAACAAATATGGACGAAAACAAATAGGGAGGAAGAGAGTAGATTAGGAGAAGAGGGGAGGGGATAGAGTGATCGCCAAAATGGCGGCCAGGAAAGTGAGCGGACCCACCTGAAGGAGAAGATTTTTTTTTGTTCCCGAGGTGTGCACCGAACCTCGCTGTCCGGGAGAGGATGAAGAAAACCCGAGGTGCTGACAGACTCGTAAGGAGTGTCATGCGGGCACAGTATCTGTTTTCAGAGCTTTCCCCGGCCCTTCATGACGCAATAAATGACTTGGAGTCAAGGTTTATTCCTCCCAAAATTTGAATAAAGCGGCAGTCCAGTGGAGGAGTTAGGGGCGTGACTGCCAACAGGGGCGTTGACATTTTGAAATGGAATCTTCATTTCAATACTTCGCTGGCAGTGGATGAGCGTGTCTGGCGAATCCAGGATGTGTGTGTGTGGGGGGAGGGGGGGGGGGCGGAGGAATCTAAGGTAATGGCACTGACAGAAAGGAGTTTTGATTCCAGATCTACGTCCGTAATTTAAGGGAAGTGTAATACCTCATCCACATGGAACACAATGACTTACAAGTTGTTCATCACCGATTATGGGACCAGAAATGCTGCTTTATGTTCTTTGTAGATCAGTAACATGCGTGCAGGAAACAGCTCAGTTCTAGTGGCATATGTTACTAACCATAACTTTTTTTTTTTTTAATTTATTTTACTAGAAGAGAACCCACGGCTTTAGTACAAGATTTTTTTTTTTTTTTTAAATTTAGGTCAAACTGATTCTGCCCTGTGACGTAAAAGTGAATGGCATGCGTGCGCATCTCGATGTTGGTATTTTGGATGATGAAACTGAATGCTACTGAAAGAAAACGGGTTTGATGTTTCGAAGGCGTCATTGATTTCATCGAACGTAAATTTCGGATGTAACACTCTCGCGAGTTTGCTATACAGTTATGGCAGTTTTAGGATGACGTCAAACATAGCTTTTTTTTTTTTTTTTCTGTTTTATGTACGTAGAAACAGAGATCTTTATGCAACCACTGCCAAATTTCATTTGGATACATTCAGGAGTTTTTGAGTCTATAGGCTTTTTATGGGTTTTGTTGTAGATTTAATAGTACAGATTTTGGATATTAATCATCTTTTCTAAGAATCATCGAACAAAGAGACAGGTGTAAGGACGTAATTGCCGATGTCAGTCGCAGATATGACTCTGACAAGGGATCGTTTTCTGTTTACAAAGATTATTGTCACACAAAACGGTCATTGTCATGGAAGCACCACTAAGGGTTAACATTTTGAGGACCACTGAAAATGCAGCGTAAGGGAATCTGCGTAATAAATACAGGGTTTTTCTTTCTTCAGCGCGTAACATAAGAGGTTTTAAAGAAAACATCCCACAATGCTTGTGTAGTGGGAAATCCCGCACACTCAGCGGCACAGGGACACTTATCAGTACCCGGGTAATCCATCTGCCGACTTGCACAACAGATCGACACACACCGCCAGTGCTGGTCGGCACTGAACCTTTAGTTTGTACCTGAGCATTGTGTCTGAGTCTTAGGCCCCCGGCTTGCACAGTGAGACTCAAATCTGAAGAAGTAGTTGATGTACATGAAGTTACAGCTCTTCACAAACCCCGAGAGCCGCGTCTCTTGTGTCGAGTTAGGGAGAAGAAAAGCGAACAAAACCTCCTTCACAAGTGTGAGTAGAGCTGAACTTTGCCAGCATTTTTCTTTAGAGATGTCAAGTTTTCTTTTCAGATTGTTACTATTAAATCTTTCCAACCAGGTAATCGGCCTAAATTTTGAAACATCTTCAACTAGTCGGCGGACGGATTTCGATTTGTTATAAACAGAGTTGGCTTGAGACTGGGTATATGTTTAACACAGAGTGAAGGACTGGTCTCGCGGACTGGAGCCGACAAATGGAGGGTTTATACACATAATGAATGGCTTGGAGTGGGGAAGATTGGTTCTTCATTACCCAAACTGTATTACAATAGAATATACAAGTTCTTAGTTGCCCTCTGCCACAAGTGTATGAAAAGCCGGTTTCTCATCTCTCCCAATACATGTATCAACATTTGCATTCCCCCGAGCCACCTGTTCCTTCACAATATAAGTGCTGGAGACCCTTTTGTTTTTTCCAGGTCAAAAGCTTTGCATTTCTCTCTCGGCTTTTATCGCTGCAGCTCAAGACACTGGCATCATCTCCAGCCAGATAAGTGGATTAAACCAAATCTTCACTGGGAGGATGCAACAAAAAAAAAAAAGAGGGGGGGGGGGATCTGATGATAACAGATGCACGTTCTTTTGCCAAGTCAGAGGTCAGGGAGTTGACTCAAGGAACGGTTTGGTTGGCTAGAGAGTGGGAGGGGAGGAGATTCCATAAGCTCGCGTACATCTGCAGGTTATAGTCGAGAAATCTGGACAAGTACTGTTTATCGTTTTGCGAAGAGGCTTCTTGATGCTCTCTGACAATCTTCTTTGGCCTCTCCACGGCAGCCCTCGCTCCGACTTTGAGTGACTCATTCCTCAACGTTATCACAAACATTTACTCAAATCACGTAACAGCAGTCTCAAGTTGAAAGCAGTTTTTTGTCCCTGGCTAAAGTGTTGTGTTTGTCGAAGGATGTTTCTCACTCCCTGTATTTGCCCTGTTCATTTATGCCTTTTTATTGAACAGTCCTGGCCCTGTTACTATCAATGTAGATAACTAGCCCAGCTCCAGTGTTGACTCGGGTGGCATGAACTGCTAGGCACACAGGAGGCGTTGCTCCATACGCCTCTCCTGCTCAATCAAACTAGCACATTTTTCTATCGGGTACCAGCAGTTTTTTTTTTTTTTTTAAGCGCCCATTTCCTTGTCCTTGTTTCTATTCCTGTTTGAGTATTTGGCATGTCAGATAACAGTAGCGTCCCATGAAACGCAGATCCTCAACTATGTAAACCAGTAATTGTTTGTGAATTTCGTGTTGTAGCTTAATCGTGCAAACCTAACAACTATCACGTCCTCGATTTCTGGTACAAGAGCAGAAAGTCACAGTCCTTTGCGAGCTTTTGTGTCCGATACACAGCTTTTGGCCATGCTTGCTATAATGCTTTTTTAGTGTCTTCACAGTAAGGGAGCCCGTGTCGAGGGCGAATCTCCAAAGTGAGTGCATAGTATAAATGCATTACTGTCCACGGGAAGTGGGTGAGATGTATACACAGCTTGTTTTTAACCGTAGATTTTCTCTCGGGGCCAAATCTGCGCCCAGACCTTTCAAGTCCTCTCGCCCACCCCGGGCTCTTTAAAGTTGTTTAACTTCTGTAACCTCGATGTAGATTTATAAGAATGCGTACGTGAGGCCGTCAAAAGGGGCGCAATCAGCACCTCGGAGATAGCGTCTTTCAGCAGCTCCCCTTGCCGTTTGTACGGGTTTCCCGGCTTTATCTCGCCATGTTGCAGATCTGTGGAGGTCAGCGGTGCCCGATTGCAGGCCATTCTCCAGCACTGTGGGCCCCAAACCCGCATACGGCCCTGCCCAGAGACAGTTTCACTTATGGCAGATAGCTGTAAATTCCTGACCAGCCAGTATTTCATTTGTTGAACAGCCTGGACAGAAAATAATATCGTGGACAGGAAATTATTGTCAGTAAGAAATTTGTAACGCGCGTGCTTGTATCCTTGCATGAGGCAGTAACTTTGATAATGACTTTGCCTCCACCAATAATCCTATTAATGTATATCATTTCTGCAATAAAAAAAAAAAAATCTACATCTTCTACGTCTCTTGGTCCACAAAATATACTAAGAGACAAAACACAACAGGCTTTTCTCGAAACCTACATTATCAAGCTGGATTAGACAGTGCTTTTCTCCTTCAATTTTCTCGCACATTCCAAATTTAAAATCAACGCTCAGTGTCAATGCTGTTATTTTTATGATAATGATTATTATTATTATTATCATTATTATTATTATTAGTTTTTCATGTCAGATAGAGAAGTTTTAGTTGATATTATTTCGTGGTTGAATTGATGTTTGAACCTTTCTGTTGTGATCTGTACGTGTGTGTGTTTGTGAGGTTTTCCCCCATACATGGCTTTGAAACTTTTGTACTTAAACAAATGCAGAGAAGTTGGTGTTTATTGCAATTGTGAAATTGTAAACGAAAGCGGCAGCTTGATCTCCTGAACGGATAGAAAGTATTAGCATGTATTTTTGGTTCATCGTGAATTTTATCTGTCTACCGTGTGATATTTCCGGCCAGCCCTAAAAAAACATATATTGAGTAGATCTTGTTATTTCATATCTCCACCAGCCGGCTAGGCAGAGCGCCTCACAGTCACACACTCCTGTCGATATCATATTATCGTGACAGGGTATAAAGGTCATTGATACAAACTGTTTTCACAGCGAGGCCTAGGGCGGCTGGCCTAGATTTGCCAAGCCTTGCCTGCTGCAGTCCCTATAACACAGTAGCCGACTGTTTTCTAGTCGCTGATTTTGCACTACACCAAAATTGAAACAATTTGCTGCCCCGAATGCGACAATGGCGTGTGTTGCATCCATTAGAAAAGCTTCTCTCACGCCGTCACTTTTTGCAATGGGCTGAAAAAAAATATCCGCCAATTTTTATGACGTTCACCGTTTGCGTTTCTATCGCTGACAAGAGCTCCGTGCAATACATTGACGCGGATATAAAAAGAGCAAACAAAATCTGTCACCCTGCACACTTTGTCTCGATTTCTTCAAAGCTGTAACGAGTAATTATCTAACTAGGCTTCTCTTTATCGTTGGGAGGGGAGGGGGGGGGGAATAAAAACGAGAGGTAAATTGGAGATATAATGTGCTTCAGAACGGGACCGATGTTTCTAATCCATAACTTGATTATTTGGCCTCCCTTCTCGTGTGAGCGAGGATGTGTTTATAGGGCCAGGGATGGTGCAGATGTGTGCTGGTCCATGCATCGGTAATGAAGTTCTGATTTTCTCTTTCTGTGTCCAACAAGCCGAGAGGATGGAGGACTTACAGCGGAGTCAAAGGTCCACAGAGCTGCCTGGAGGCAACTAAGCCAACTTGTCAACAATCGGTCATTAAATCATCCTTTTTCACATTAATATGTAACTTGTGTTATTGCATAAACTGGAAGGGTATCAGGCCCACAGCCTCTCGCGGCCAGGGCTGTCTTGTCTTTGTCTTAAGGAGGAGCTGGCGAGGGTCTTTAAATCATGCACAGCGCTGCTCTGTGTGACCAAGGGAGAGGCCAGCAGACGTGCCGGCAATAAGCACAAGATGTATGAGAGAGAGCTGGATAAGAATATATTCTTCTGAACCGTGAAAAAAGCCAGCGGAAAGCGCACGAGGCCCGTCATCTAACCGTTGATGTACAGGCAAGCCGAGAGACCATGTAGATGCGCTGCAGATGGAGCAGAAGCGCGGACCACGGAGCCGACATATGATCGGTATTCATGAGCGATTTACCGACGCCTGATTAGGCATGATTCAGTTAGCAACATGCTCGCCAGCGCCAAGGGAGAGAGAATATGACATGTACGCCTGCTCGCCTCTCCAGAGGGGATCCTTACTTTTTATGATGTTGTTGATGATTTTTAGCTTTGCCCCTCTTTGGCTGGCGAAAAAACGCAACACAACTCAAACAAGAGAGAAGGGAAATCCACAGGAAAGAAAAGGAGGGAATACGCAACGTTGATTCCACTAGATTTCCCAGGGAAAAGCTCCACTGACATGTGTATAAATCAAGTGTACGTCCACATTACAACAAGTGCCAGCGGTTTTTCAGCCCAGGCCTTTTGTGTGAACATCATTTCTCCTGCCATAAACTTATCAGCCAAAGATATTTTGATACACTCCCAGAACATTGGGGACTTCATTCCTTCAACAGGCAGTGGTAAGATCTCAAGCACCCAACCCCCACAAGCACTAACGAGATCTGAAAAGAAAACAGATTAGGGAAAAAAAAAAAAAAAGGTTCGACTTCTCGGCTGACCGGGAAAATTAAAAAGTGGCTTTGTGAGATTTTAAACATCGATAGGTTTGTAAGCCCATTGCAGATAATGATTGCATTGGCCTTAGGCATTTGAACTACTGGCTGTCACCATGCAAGGCCCATTCATCATCCGAGGCCGCGCCGTGGCTTTACTGCCGAGTGACGATTAACCTTAGGATCAGATCGTCTTGAGTTTCCACTGCGCGTACCTTCAGCTATCGATATTCAGCTTTGATAATACACGGGCTGTTTTAATAACGGAACTTGCATTACGAAAATTAAACTCATCAAGCGTCATATTTCCCTCCCAGCTCTAATCACCAGCATTGGCAAGATCTGATACTCCAGCTACGCAACCTTCCTGTGTTCCAGCCTCTTACTCTGCAGAGATTCTGCTGGGGAAATTTAATCCAGGCTTAAGCGGATGCGTCAGTATTTGTGTATTTACCTAAAACTTAACCTGAAGGGGCAGAAATGTTTGTTGTTTGCTCCCTGTGGCTGATCCGCTGCCTCCGTCAATAAATCAAAAACTTTGTGATTGAAATCTCTTCAAGCGGCGGAAAATTCTCCGTGAAAACATTCTGCGTGCCGGTAAGAAACCTGTGAGGTATTCTGGCGATAGGCAGATATCGTGTCATTTTCATAACAGCAACTTCGGTCATAAATACCTTCTTTGCGATTCTTCTTCTCAAGCCCGCCGTCCTCTTTATTTCAGTTTGTTTTTCTTCCAGAAATAAAGGAAGAAAACATGTGTTAAAGAAAAGCATTGAAGCTCGTCTATCAGCAAAATCTGCTGTCTGGCCGCAAGACGTTTTTTATTTGTTCACTCTCTCATGGCCTCGGCAAGGTTCGCGTACTGTCCGCTTTTCTGCTTAAACCATTTCAATCCCAAAACATGCGGCCAAGACGCGCGTGCGGGAATGGAGGGCGACACTGCGGAGAAATTATTATTTATGAAAACAAGGGCGGCAACCCGTGGAAGCGATTTGGTGCTGTTAACTTCCTCTCAGCGCCTATGTGTCGAGGGATTTGATTGGGAGAGCCGGTATTCATAGGGATCTGCCAAAGCCGGTTAAAATCGATCAGCAGCCGAAGTCTCTTGATGGGGGAGCGAGATGCTCTCCCTTGCGTGGCTCGCTCCGAGCCGGGCAAACAATATGGCTGTCGAGGGTAGCGCTTATTGGTTAGTGGTTCTACTGGTCTTTGAGCGGCTGTGTGCATGTGTGTGCGCGCTTTAATGTGTCAGCCGGTATGTGCGTGAGTGTGAGAAACAGGAGAGAGAGAAAGAGGGTAAAGAGGGGAAGAGAGGATAGGAGGAAAGAATGAGAGAGGGATGAAGAAAGAGAGAGGGAGAGAGAAAGTACAGAGATGGGGAGTAAAGATGCCTGTCAGTGCAAAGGAGGAGAGAAAAGAAGGAGCAGGCAGAGAAAGAGAGAGAGAAAGAAATTCAGAGAAAGTGTTAGAATGTAGACACATCATGTTTTGGATAGACGAGAATTTGTAAGTAAATAAATAGTGAGACAAATAAGCGGAGAGATCAAGAGACTGTAGAAAGATACAAATAAATTCTTACAGAAAACGGAAGTGCAGGATAGATAGATAGATAGATAGATAGATAGATAGATAGATAGATAGATAGATAGATAGATAGATAGATAGATAG
>JBCAUA010000013.1:4746262-4763968 GCA_038406235.1 Peronia verruculata | reverse complement strand
ATCTATCTATCTATCTATCTATCTATCTATCTATCTATCTATCTATCTATCTATCTATCTATCTATCTGTCTGTGTAATACACATACTCATAAATAAGAACACATGTACTCTCTCTCTCTTTTTTTCTCGCTCTCACACACACACTGAATGCACACGCACACACAGAAAAAGCTTGTGGAAAATGTAGGCACTTCGTCTTCTTTAATAATCTGAATCCAGTCATAAACAGTCCGACACCACTGACTTAACCGCAAATATCAGTTTTGACTGCCAATTTTAAGACAGCCCTCTGGACTGGGAGGTCATCTTAAGTACGAACTTTCACAAGAAATAAACCTAAGCACAGATGCGAGATGAAGGTAGGTCATGTCAGTATTTCATTCATAGTCTTGTATCGGATATGGAGCGGACCACCCACTGAGCTGCAGGCCGATTGATTATTTTTTGTTTTTGTTTTTTTTGGTTGAGGAGATTGATTTGGGCCAGGGCAGTATGTGTGAAATTGTAACTATTTTAGCCCTGGTCTAATCGGGCGTGAAAGCTCGTCATTGACAGCAGGTGAGGCAGAGAGGCTGGTAGGTTGGTGCAGTAGTCAGAGCCAATACATGACAGTTTAAACGACCTGGGTTATCGATCTGACCCTACCAGCAGTGACTGCCTGAACCGGAGGTCATAGACATTTTAAAAAAAAAATTTAAATGGTAACTCCTAAATTCATGTAAATGGAATGCAAAATAGCCGTGGACACCTACGACAGATGGTTGAATGGGTGGATGAAGCGATAGTAGATAGGTTCGGCGTGACCCCGTATCTACAGTGATCGCGAGGCAAACAGGTTGAAGTTGGTATTTTTTTTTAAGCGGAAAGTTTGCGACAGGGCGTTGTTTTTGCATTCATATCAAACCACGGGACATCAAAGGCTGTCGTCGGATCACTTCAAATGATAGTTCAACGATAGGGTCTACCATTTCAAAGAGATAGGTTATCTGCTATCAGTTTTTATCAAAGGTATTTTAATGGGCCGATGACAACAGGGCTCAGATATGATGAAGTGTAAGTTCAAAACTAAGGCTAAGAACTGTCTCACCTCGAGTAACCACAAAGGCAGTACCGATGTGTTAACATTTTTAAGGTGCACCTACTAGTTTTGCAGCTTACTGATAAATCTGCTAACTGTAATCTCATTAAATTAGATCTGCAGTTTATGATTCATGATTTTTACGATGAACTCGTAAATAACGCTGTGTTTGAAGTTTATGCATGATATAGATTGATAGTTGTAAGCCGTCATCTTTGAGATTGATTGCTCATACTTGGACATTATTTATTCCCGGTAAAACGAAACAAATCAAAACAAAGCCATTCAAGGCTTTCCGGGAGGCTCCATACAACCTAAGTCACTATCAGGATCCAGAATATTGCTGTAGACGGGATAGGTGTTATTTCTGATGCAAGCTTTCACAGTTCTCAGACATACCAAATCTCCCATAGTCTTTATCGGGTTATTTATGCATATGCATTTGTGATCTATCATGTCCGGTTCCGATAACTTAAAACTTGCGCTGACTGGAGTTTGGTAAGCCCGGATTACGGCGGGTATGGCCTGTCGCTCTACTGGAGAAAGATGGGCAGAAAGGGCGATAAATCTTTGCCATGCAGCTACTAAGAGCACAGGAATTATGTATTACGTGGTATACAGTCTGTGTTTATTCACGGATATTACCTTTGTCTGTCCATCCAGCATCCCAGACATAATTTCAGCTTCTGAATTCTTCTGAGTTATTCACTTTTTTTATAAGTTTCCCTAACCTCATCGTTGAAAGGTCAATTTGAAATTGAGAGGAAGTTAAGTTTTTTCAGCTGTTTTCTGAAAAGGTTTAAATTGATTATCATCAAAGGTGGCAAACATGAAGAACGGGAACATCAGTATCTGTGAAATACAATTAAACCTTTCTCAGGTTTATTTCTTTGTCAAAAATGTCTAGTTTCAGTCATTTGATGTCGACTTTGTCTTCCTCCTTTTAACCTCAATACTACATCTACACCGTTTCTCGTGTTCCTTACCGATCATGTCTCAATGGAGGCAGTCAGTCCCGCTGGAAGAACCCAGTGCTCGCACAGACATATAGACCACGAGTCTTAAGTTCTCCAATAGCCTCAGGAGTTTGTGTCCACATCTCCAGAAGTGGTATCTCCCCCCTCCACCTCCTCCACTCTCCTCTCCTCTCCGTGCCCCTCTTGCTCTGTCTTCAGCTTGGTCCATATGGCTTCCACTTGTTACTACCTCTCTCTCCATGCACACGCATGCACGCATTCGTGGTGAGTTCTCCGCGCTGGGTGACATTAAGCTGACTTCACACTTAAGATGGTCGTGGACTGAGGGGCCAAAAACGAAGGAGTGCTTAGAGTCTCATGGTAAGAGGGGAGACGGAATAACAGTGAAGAGCTGGGTGCACATGTATGCCACGATTCTGGCATGACCTTCCTTCCTTAATCGCCCCCCTACCACCCTTCCCACCAGCTTACCCTCCCACTAAAAGCGCTAAATTTGGCCCCCTCTAGGGGAAAACGCGTGAGAGGAAAGAAAAACATTGACAGAAAGGATAATGTGTTCTATCTTGAACCTACTCATTTCCTGTGGTGATGAAAGCATTGACAGTAGGTGAGTACAAACTAATAGGCGCATTATACCGCTCGTGCCTCTCTCCCACCGCGCTCAGCAGGTCTGGTCTGACTTGTACAGGAGGAAAAAACCTTTCAGTTTGCCATCTTGTACCTGTACAAAACAACCTCACAAATAATTAGCTCTGTCCTAACCCAAATGTAGACAACATTTAGCTGTGTTTAAAAGTTTCGACACTTTTTCTCCAACATTTAGATACAGAAGCCGTAGCGCGTTATGAACAAGAACAGTCCTGTTTTTGGAGGTTGTTTTTATTTTTAATTAACTCTATCACCTTTTTTTTTTTTTTTAATTTAAATCTATAACATCATTGTTGATTTCTATTTGATATTGAAACACCGTGTATTTCATATATGCTCATTGTTTACGTCCATAATTAAGGAATTCAGTGAGCAGTGATCTTTGCACCAGCTGCTGTAGGAACACAAAGAGTCATCGTAGTCAGAACTGGGCCATTTCAAGTAAAAGACAAAGTAACATTTCTTTCGGTCACACCAGGCCATTCCTTATTCCTTTAGCCACGTCTGAACTTTGAACTGGAGAAGGTTTCCCCAAATGTCAAGTGGCACAGCACTGCCATGCCATTTTTAGAAGATGATCTCCCAGCCAAGGAGCTGAGCTGCACAGCAGTTGGGAGACAGACAACGTACTCACGTATTCGCACGTTTGCGCCGTAGAATCCTCTCACAGATGGAGACTCGCAATTCTCTCGACCTTCAAATGTGGCGAAAATGTGTTTACCTGTTTCTCTTTCCACATCGCCATCAATGAGAAAAAAAAAAAAGAACCCCCGCTAGGAAATGACGATTAGGAAGGCAAAAACAACAACAAAAACGTTGACATCTTGTCGATTAAAGTGTGCGAAGATACACACACATCAGGTATTTTCTTGTACAGATTATTCCTGTCGAAGACGTGGAAACAGACGGTCTGTTACTCTTGCCTTTCTCCTCTCTCGATTTGTCAGTATTTCGTGGCCCACTGTTTGTTGTCGCGACCACACGGCGGATGACAGGGGTGAGAGGTGTATATTTCGTTTCCTGTCAGTCGGGGGTGAGGCACAGACGTCTCTGGGTTGGGGAAAAGGTTGCACCTGGCGTGATCGGGAGTGAGTACGAGATTGAGAAGCTGGTGCTCAAACCCTGTGGATACACGTGCGAGTCAGTGACTTTTTTTCATGGTTTCTATGGACACTCCTCTTGCTCCAACTCGGCCTGTCTTTGTGTTGAGTGTAGCTTGTGTCTCAAGTCCTATTGAATGTATATTTTTTTCTATGGATTTGTTCTCAATTTTGCAATGGCCGTGTGGTGATAGGAAATGAACGCTGCAATTATTAACACCATGAGTTGTCACGTTACGTATAGAGAAACTCCGTTGTCTTTACTGATTGTTGAGCATATTGGACTCGAGGAGTAAACAGATTGTCGTTCATTTTTTGGTCAGTACGTCTTTGTATCAAAAAATTAGATGGGGGAAAAAATAATGGAGTAATTTTGCGCCAATTTCAATGGAAAGACCCTATATTGACTGCAATAATTGATGACAATCAGATCTCAGCGATCACATGGCCAAGCCCCAGAACGTCCATTCAGAACGTCCCTTTGCTCTCCCTGTATACCTTGTGGTACGTAAATAGCACTCACTCCATCTCCACCCCCTTCCCCCTCCTCCTTCCAGTCCCCCAAGTGACGGCCTGTAATTAGAAACAATGAATGGAGTTAGCGATTATTGCTGTCGCAATAGCAATGACATCGCTTTACATCAGTGATTAGGACGTCCAGATTTAGACCATATTATGCTAGGAATCAGTGGGTAAAAACAACAACAACAATAACAACAAAATCAATATTTTTAACATTCAGGCAAGGTGGTCCTACAGCTGATCGCTCAAAGCGACAACACAAAACCCTTTCTCTCCTCAAAGGATCCTTTACACCAGCCCCAAGAGACTGAGCCTTGCGATCAAATTGGGCTTATTAAGCGAAAACAAAGAAAACACCAGTGACCGATGGGGAATAAAGATAACAGCAACATATTTATTTATTTATTTATTTATTTATTCATTGTGTTTATTTATAATCTTTTTAATCTTCATCTTCTATCTCCTTTCTCTCTCTCTTTCTCTCTCTCTCTCTCTCTTTCTCTCTTCCTCTCTCTCTCTCTCTCTCTCTTCCATGATAGAATAAAAGATTATAGTCTGTCATTGTGAGGAACAATGGAACAGACTTTCATTGACCCACGTGTAGCTAAACTTCAGCATTGTCAGGTCCCGTGTGCAAACATCTACTCTAGATAGAAACTCCGATAAAAAACAATTTGTCTGTGGGGCTTATATTGACATGGCAGACATCGGGAAAAATAATAGAGCCCAGAAATCATAACATACCTTCTCTTGTCCCTTGTCCACCCGCCACCAAGGAGCTGCCAACATTGGCTGATGCCGCGGAGAGATATAAATCTGCCTCTGCTGTGTTTCATCAAGAAGATCATCAATGGGAGTGAATCTGCCATCTGTTTTCGCCGTGTGAAGCGATTCAAAGCTCGTGTTTTCTTTCCATTTGGCTTTTTCTTATAATCTCCGGCGTCCCGATGATATCTTGTCGCCGGGCACAAGCCCCGGATTTTTAATGAGTCACGCTGCATAAATAAACCATTTATTACGAAGATAGATGCAAGGGGCTCAAAAAACATGAATCGCTGGTGTCTGGTCATTGATTTATGATTGTGTCAGGGGATAGACCCACAGGCAATCCACAGTTTCGCGCAGGCTTTGCTCACAGAATGGCTTTCAAGGAATCCGATCTGATAGAAGTTGATACACTCAGCTTCACTGTGCCGGATTTACCTGCCACTTTGATAAAGTTACATATAGCGGAATCTCTGAAAATTAAATTCTATGTAGAAAACAAACAGTTTTCAAGACACAACAAATAAGACCGTGTTCAAATAATAACTGGGAATTTTATTATCGTTTTTTTTATCGGGATTGATATTTCGGGGGAAAAATAGACCAATAATCTATTTTTTTCGAAGTAACAAAGAGAAGAGTCTGTATTGACCGTTGAACTGAAATTTTGTGAACAAAAGAGCAAACAAATACTCAGACAACAAACAAGACGGTGTTCATGTATTATAACTTTGAATGTAATCGTTATATCCATTTATCGGTATTGATATTTCGGGCAAGTAATCGAATAATCGATTTCTTAGATATCATGTTTTAAGTACAGATGGGTCACGAGGGCGATAGGTTCAATAACAAGTTTCTGACTTTGACACAAGGATTACTCATATCATTTGGAATATTTGTTCATGCTTATGAAGGGGTTCATCTTTGTGCCATTCTAACCTGAAAACATTAGTTTTCCAAAAATCATTCAACTTTCATCAAACTTGTGTTATCTTCCAGCGTTATCTTCTGAATAGTTAAGAAACTGTTGTTTTGGTCTGCCTGCGATGTATCTATCAAGAAATATTCTCTGATTTTGCCATGTGGTTTTATTAAACTATTCCTGTGATATATTTTTATGCCAGTCCTAAGAGAGATGATTTATTCGATAGCATAAAACCCGTGACATATCTAGCCTTTGGTATAAGCTGATTTGACAATTGTTTTGTTTTGTCTATAATCTTTATTCAGATTTTGGGTTATATATTTGAAGGATAAACAGGATAATCTGTCAGATCTGTGTATAACTAGCATGGTGATATCCATAAACGAGATAAAGCCTTAAGTCATAGAGGTCAGGAATAAATCAGTTATGACCTGTCAGGCTGATAAATATTGTCATACATTTTTAATAATATTTTTTTTCATTTTTTAGTGTTATTGTTATTCACACGATAGTTTCTCAAATGACACTTTTTTTAGATCTTGCACATCAAACCAAATGGTTCATTTTGTGCAATGCGGTGTCAATAAGTTTGAATACGTTTTAGTCCACAATGAGCATTCTCTTAAAGATATTGTGGAATTCCGTAAACAGTCAAAAATTTCCCAACATGTATCAGTTGTAGAACATTAATTGTATTACAGAATGTTTAAGATGGCTTGTCCTTTTTCTCTTCATTTTATTTCCTAATTATCATTTTGAATCGTGGAAGTTGTGAAGCTCGATCCATATTATTTTTACATGTACATAATTATGCATTTGGATCATTTTATAAAATAGGAAAAGACTGTCCAACTTGCAACTAACTAAACAGTTGTTTTTTTTTTAAAGCAAATGACACATATAAATAACTTCTTTCTGATGTTGAAAGTGAAAGCCAAATTTCTCAAGTCAAATTGATTCTTCAATGCATTTGGATCATTTTTCTGATAAGTAAATATGAATTTCTGACATCGAATGAGTTAAAACTGTGGTCAGTCTAGGACTAGGATGCGACTTGCCAAGGATGGTGATAACGTAGATTCATCCCATGTGAAATTACATGTGGAAATATAACGCCTTTCGTTAATTAGTATGGAGAAAACCCGTCATGCCAGTTAGAAAATAACCAATCACTTTGATTAACACTGGGTCCAGTTGATGCTGATCCTGCGCTTTCTTTTCCTTTTCTGCCTAACTTCTCGGATGTCGGGACTTCGCCATTGCATGACTGCTCAGTCTATCCCAATAGAAAGGTGTGTGTGGTGGGGCGGGGGGGGATATACTGGCAGATGAGCGATTCATGATTACCGACAAAGTGGCACGCACCTTATGAATCATGAAAAGCTTTCGAATCCGATAAAATCCTCCCCTCCAGGACCGGCGTTGTTGCAGGGGTATAGCATTACCTAGCTGCTCTTACTGCAATGAGGCTAGGAAGTCCTTGGAGATGCATGAATTGTGAGCAATGAAGTCACACCTGAAGTGAGCACGTATTTCAATAGATTGTCACAATACTTTTCATATCTCGTCAAGTTTAAGCCTTCTAGATAATCGTGAATCTGTAACAATATCAAAGAGCTGTTCAGTGTTATGCGCACAGATATATTATGCGAACGAGTCTACAAATAAGATGCTGATACAGTGAGCAGTCAAGTCAGGTCATGCTTACATGTGTGATTGAATAGACGTGGCCTTGTAATTTTCAGCTGTCATGAAGATTAGGCCTCCCGGACTGGTAGGGACCTAGCCATGTCAAAGCATATCCAAGCTGTAAGGAATACATACATGTGTAAGTGTGTAGGTGTGTGAACTTGTCTACAGCTGGATACTTACGGATCTATTTGGCTTACTAAGATTACGTATAACAAAAGCAGTTATCTGTGTCTCCGGGAAGGAATAAACCCAGCAGTAATTGCACATTTCAGGTTTTTGTGTTGGGATCTTTATTTCTCCAGTTTCTTGTTTCGTTCAGTCGTTTTATTTTGCCTTTTTTCCCTCAACCGTTCCTAAGTCTTGTCTTGTGATAAAAGCTTTGTAAATGTTACCATAAGTGATAGATTTGAATACAAATAAAAACTGTACCGATTTGTTCAGATGTTGGCTAGAGAGAGAGAGAGAGAGAAAGAGAGAGAGAGAGAGAAAGAGAGAGAGAGAGAGAGAGAGAGAGACGAACATGAAGCTATAGGCCGATAGCAACAACGAGGAAAGTCTAGGGGACCCAAGCCTCGGCAGATGAGTGTATAGACACAATGAGGGTCCAATATACCTCGACACCGGTCTGTCTTGCCCAGGCAGCGATTTGGCAAGCCAAATATCACAACTGATAAGAGGAACCCCTAGCAGGATTAGTTTTCTTAAACTACCCAGGTCAGCTCCAGTCAACTGCAATCCATGTCATTCCATATTGTGCTGTGGATTTGCTTAGGTTGAACTTGTAGGTTCTTCTCTGAACTTGTTCTGAACTTGGCAATTGACTCTTTTTCTAGCGTTTGATGAAACAATCACACGTGGACAGGCAGATCATCTTGTACCTCTCTCCTTTACTTCTTCCCTCCTTCAGCATATACAAATATAAAGGAAGGATCACTGGCAAAGCTTTTAATGCTTGTCGATAATTTACTTTTGTTTCAAACTGGTTACATAATGAAAATTGGCGGCACCAGCCAGGGCGGTTACAACATTTTCCGAGGTTGAAGATTCTCTTGGCCGATCCCCACCCCGTCCATTTTCTCTTTATCCCGGTCCTGAGGAGAGACGGAGCTCGCCAGCATTACTAGGCAACTGAATGAACACAAGCGGAAACTGCGATATTAATTCCAGAAGTGCGAGAGGCCCACACACAGGCATGATTGCTCCACTGCGGAAAGCCCGCAGAAAAGGCAAGGATATTTATCGATCAGATTCTTCGAATGAGATTCCGTTTTCAACCATTTTCGCCTTGATTTCGCCCTCCCTAACTCCCTGTTCTTTTTCTTTCTTTTCTTTTCTTTTAACCATTTCTTTTCTCCTTTCATCCCTCCCTTTTCGCCTTCATTTCATTTCACTCGTTGACACTCTTGGCCGCCGCTCTGTAATCGAGGTTTATGAAAAGTAAAATTGGGCCGAAATGGAGCAAGGGTCAGTTTTTATCGCAGAGCCAGTATTAAGGCTTATCAGAGCCTCTTGTAAAAGGGCTGGCTTGTTTGCCCAGGTAACCGATCAGAGCTAAATGCCGTGTCCCATTGTGATTAGCTCGCCACTCAGTCGCCACCCGGGGCTGGCATGTGGAAAGCCGTTCTCTCTCCCACCCCCCTAGGCCCCAGTGCTACAGACTGTAAACTCCCCTCGACCAGCCGTGGTTCCCTGGCGTCGCCAGTCTGTCCCCAAGCCACCCCAAACTCCAGCCACGGTCTGAGAGATCCCCGCCTAACGAAGCAATTGAGCGTACCCACCGCTTGCCAGTTAATCCAAGCTCTGAGACCATCGCTCTACGCCTATACTAGCCTATCTTAACCAATCAGTTCTGATTGTCATTTGTTAACAAAACGATGTCCACAATTATGCCATGTCAGAAATAATACATGAGGTCGGCGATTACGGGCTCATTCTTAAATGTTTAACAAAACAATCCGGTCATATCTGTAATATATGAACGGTCCAATCTTTTGATGTATTGAAAAACGCATTTGCAACGACGGTCCCGGTAGAATTTGTCGGCCACATTTACAGAGTGGCACGGGATCGTATTCTGGAGGTCAAGTTCAACACCGTATTTACGGTAATTACGTGATTCTGGTATTTGTAGCCGGCGCTTACCCGCCTGCCTAATGCGCTCTGTAACATTTTGTAATGCCAACTTCAGTGTAAATAGAGTGATTGAGGGGTCCACAAGCAGCCTACGCCCAAAGACATGCTTGGAGACCCATAATCATAACTGTTAGTTTACCCCCGTTACATTGAAGTGTATCGTTTCTTAATTACGACGCCCTTTGCTAGTTTCTTTCTCTCGTAAGATTTCAGTAACCTTGTGGATATTAGTTCAGCATCATTTATGTGTGTTTATACAATTTTGATGTCCAGTAGGGCAATAGTTCAATACACGTATAAGGTATTCCCTAATAATGCTGCATTAATTATGTATACAACCAGGTCTTTGCTAATAGCAATATTAAGTAGCACAGTATATTCAGATCCTTACTAGACATGATGGTTCGTGACTCAAGCCTCAGTGTTTGTCTGTGACGTTTTCACTTGTTTTTGTTCCCTCCATTTCGCCACTAAGGCTTATCTGGAAATCGATAAGATTTTGTTTCCATCTCTTTTTTCCACCTGGCAATGTCACCGTGCCCCGTGTCAGCCCTCAGGTCAATCTGGGTTAAGTAAAACAGCCATTTCATTAACAGATGGAAACCTCTTGTGTGGGTATGTGCTTGTGTACATGTGTGTTTGTGTGTCTGTGCTTATGTTCTCCCAAAGTTCCAGAGACATCGACACAATACTGACAAAATGTATGCCTTTATAAAGTTTTTCTAACTATTGAAAAGGTCAAGACCACCTCTCCTCCACGGCCTTAGTATCTTGTCTTGCAAGCCAACACACCTTTTCTCTAGCTAGGTATGAAAGCGGCTCAATTACCTCGGGTGTCACGTCAGAAAGCTTTTGCTTTTTATATATTTTAAAAAGGGCTCCTAGCTGGCTCTTGACCCTTTATCACTTCACTGTTGGCGTTTTTTACTCCACCGCGTGCGAATCACAACAAAGCGTCATTTGGTCAACTTTTGTCAATGAAGGTCCCGAGCAGTGGGCCAATGAAAGCAAACCAGCGGGTCGAGCGGCCAGTTCAGACAGCACAAAGCGGAATTAATGTCCCCGGTGGGCAGGGCAACTCCACTGGGGCTGACAATGCAGCTAATGGGGCTAGATCTTTTCAAGAGAGGCCCACTGTCGGGTGATTAGACAGTCCACAGAAGCTCCAAAGAGATGGAAATTCTCCAAACCGCAACCCCTACAATATCCTAAAGAAAATGTTTACTACTGGCTGCCGGACGCATTAGTTCCGCGACCATCGACTCGCTGTTCCTCTGTTCCGACCAAGCTCTCTCTCTCGAGCGTTAGCGTAGCTGGCCCTTCTATCTGTTGGCTAGCCGGTCACTCAGGTTTGTATCAGAGACGCACACCTTGAGAAGCTGGAAGGGAGATCTTTTGAAATTTAAAGAAAAAGAGAGGCAAATGTGGTAGAAAAGGGCTGGGGGTGACCATGAGTCCAGCATTTCTGGCCTCGGTCCTATTCTTTTGTAAACTCCCCCGTTGTGAGATCTTGAGCTTCTGTCTGTGTTCGCCAAGCGAAGTCAAGAAAAGTCGGTGCACCGGTCTAATGTGAAAATAATGATACACTTTTTGTAACCTTTGCCCTCTTCGTCGTCTATTTTTCTGCAAGGAGTACGGGGTTTGCTGGGTCAGGGGCGGGAGCGGGGCAGCAAAGAGAGCAACCATACACCCCGATCGTCCCCGCTCTATTTATAAACTCAAATCCGCACCTCAAGGGCCGCGAATCTTTAGATGTGCTCACGAGGACTTTAAACGAAGACCACGCTCTCGAAATTAAGGAAGATGATTTTAAAGCCGAGCAGGGAAAATTCACGTTTAAAGGGCGGAAAGTGTTAAGGAATTTATGTTTATAAATTGTGGTGCTCTGCAAGATGCTTGGAGCAAAAAAAAAAAAGAAAGGGAGCAGGGAAATGAGAAGAGGGTGTTCTGTAGAAGAAAAAGGGAACCTGGAGGAAAGACGATAACAAAGGATTACAGAGAGGATTTCTCGTGGATTTGAACGGCTTTGGCGTTAGGTTCCAGAACGTATGATCTTGGAAAGCTTCGAGGAGCCTGATGAAATGCCGCCCATCTTTTTTTTGTGTGTTCCACCCTCGACTTAAACTTTTACCTTTCCCGGAACTTCCTATCGTCTCCCAGTAATATTTGTTAAGGAACCGTGCCAATATAAGCTTTTTGGAAGGCGAAGAAAAGAGGAGAAATGGCCAGCCTTCTTTAATGAAACATTCTCTTTGAAGTCTTCAGATGTCGGGCGCACATGGCCTTCCCGGTAGTAAATCTAACACAATAACATAAGTACCCCTATCTTCTCCTGTTTATTTCAATTAACTTTCCCCCAAAATGCATGTGCCCTAGGTCCACGCCTGTTCTACATAGGCTGGGTGGTATATTATTGTAGTTAAGAGGGGGTACACCGAGTAAGCTCTGTTTCAGAGAGGAGGCAGGAGATGAAAACTTCAAGACTAATCTCATAGAATGTTATCAGCAAGTTCGTTTTTTAGCCCTCAATAACGCATCCCAGCAAGCTGGCCTCGATTGGCTACCGTATTGTAAACACTGGTAAGCCCATTTGTCTTCTTTCCTGAGATGTTGGCAAGTTTATTTAGTTCTCGAACATTTGTGCATCCTTGAGCCTATTGTTCTATCACACTTTTGTTTATAGCTTCGAGAATGTTCTAATGCGGGCCAGCGTATGGGATCCTGCAGTTTATTTATTAGATTCGCAGTTTATTTAGGACTTTGATAATTAAAAGCGGGGACAAGGGTGGTGGACGGGTGTCAGCTGGTACACCGGACCAGATAAAGCCCTCGCTACTCCCTGGGCCTCTGGACGTTCAAAAGTATACAAGTCTGAGACCAAAAAACATACAAGGTGTAAGTGATTTGAAGAGATGAGGGCTGGGAGAGGAAACAGCGGCCATCAGGTGTCAACAGACAATACAACACAGATCCCATGGCCATAAACTCTTCACAAGACTTTGCTTTTCTTCACCACTTCTATCCTCCTCTGGAATTTTTGACAACGAACATGACGATTTCTTCAACTATTTCAGTGAAGTAAGCCCTTCTATATTTTTTTTAAATTTTTGTTATTATTATTATTGTCATCATTATTATTATTTTATAAAATTACAATATAGCTGTCAGACCGGTAACTAATAATCATCATTATTATTATTATTACCTTGTTGACAGCTCTGGAATGTAAAGTGTTAAGGGCATAGCTTAAGGTGTGTTGGCTATGTACTGTATGCATCGTCCCCTGGTCTCAACAGATTGGCCAGTTTTCAATCTATTCTGTCCGGTAACAGCCCAATAACTAAACCTATGCTTCTTTAAGAAACACCGCGTCTAACGAGCCTCTTTTGCCTCCTCAAACCATCAGGACTCACTTCTCGTGGACTGGTTTACCCCGAACAGGAAGGCCGACCAAAAAAACGGGAGACCGTAACGAGAGCACAATGTTCGCTCTCAGTGTTTTATTAAATTGTTTCATTTGTGTCAAGTGAGGCGGAGCTCAGCTCCATTGCCTTTCATTATCCAGCGACACTTATCACTGTACCCATCAACATGGATTCCCCCTCTTTCACCTTCTTCCTTCCCCGCATTCACATACGAAGACTCCAGTGAAAAAACCAGATAAGTCACATTTTCGACAAAGGGGAGAAAAACAAATTAAAGTTTTAAAGATGAGAAGTCTATAGTTTTTCACTGTAAACTCGTTTAAAAAATCTCTTTTTACCGGAACTTATCTGTTTTTTTTTTTTTTTCCGAATTATTGTTCTGGTTAACAAATCTTAGTGGTGTGCTTTATTACGTCGGTGCAATAACTCATTTTTCTGCAAAAATGTGACTTATCTGGTTTTTCCACTGGAGTCTTCATAGATATATACACTTTCCACTTTCCCAAATTTTTAGGTGAAATCCTGGCTGGTTTGAATGGATTGACAGGCCGAGCTGCTACTGCAGACAGCCAGTATGTCATGGGTACCCCTGTCTTGTACATCTCAAATCTCGCGCGCTTCCAGATGCCCACAAGAGCAGAGCTCTGGCAGCTACGGATACTTACACTGGGGTACTTGAGCTTGTTGCCTTTTTTTTTTTCCCTCCTTCGTTTCTGCTCTCATTGTTTTCCTGGAGCCAGCAGACAAGAAAGGGGCGGGGGTGGTGTGGTGGTATGAGAAAGCTCGAGAAAGATCGCAGATCTCTCATGAATCCCACTGTCACTTTGCACAGTTTTGATCCATCAGATCTGCACACTGGCATTTATTGTTATAAGGGATTTTAGCTCTTGATTCACGTCCAGATACATCATAATATATCAGTTATGGGGCCACAGATCGAATTCCTGGAGTTGGTCCCCAATACACTTGTAGCCGGTATCAGTTTGAGAAAGCGAACATCTCTCTGAGACGTCGAGACGTGCACAGCCACTCACCCATGCCTTGCCTCTTCAGCTCTTCCTAGTTTCCCCCAAATATATCATTAATAAACTTGCAGCTGTTCTCGTTAGCGAAGGCGTTAAAAAAGGGAATATGGAAAGAAAAGCCATCATATCTGGACAGATTCTTCTTTCATAATTTCTACCCCAGTTTTACGCGTGTGCTGTAATGGATATCTAAGTGCCTTATCAAGAGCAAGCCCCTTGTCCGTGCCACTTAAGGTGTATAAAGATGAGCCTAACTATCTGCAGTTGTATATCATTGTGCAATTACGTTTTGTTATAAACATAACCTGGACTGGTGACACGGGTTTCAACGTTCTTCAGGAATTTTCTCCAGAATTCTCTCCCTCCCCCAAATCCATAAGTATAGAAAGAAACTGAATCATGCACGAGTAAATTGGAAACTTCATATTCATCATCATCATCATCATCGTCATCATCATCGCTCCAGTAGACCAGTTATCCTTTGGGGCGCATCTGAAGATCTAACAACCATCTTCCCTCTAGAATCTAGAAATTGGCAATCATCTCGCAGATGCCATAAATAAGTTAGATCTTAGACAAAATAATCTGGATGGTGTATCGGCACGTGATGGTGAACAGTCAAAGAAGAAAAAAAAAAATTCATTAACAGAAGTGAGTAGTTAATTTTCCTTCCTCTCTGTAATATGTCAACACTGTAAACAAGTTATAACGTTTAACCCTTTTGGCACTCGGCACTGTTTAAATCTTATATTTAACTACAACAGAGTCTTGGCATGAGCTGAATCACAAAATAGACTGCTTGATATCAAGAGATTAAAGGTGAATGAGTACATCAGGTCACTGCATACCTGGGATAACTTTGCAAGGGCCTGGTTAATTAATTTCCTTGTCTATAGAAGACAGAAAACAAATTTTCTTAAGAAGCCCGCTCCATCCAGTCCCCAGGACTTAAAAAAAAAAAAAAAACGGGGAAAGAGGGCTAAAGGGGGGGGGGGTGTAGTGGCGATGAGAACAAGTAGATAGTTAAGTTACCACACACAGGGTGGTTCCCGCTCTTTGCACATTACCCTCTCCCAGTCAGCCTGGGAACCGAGCCTGGCGTTCATCCTGCAAGGGCCAATGTGTCGTGGTGAGTGGTAAATATTTAAGAACCAACTCCGTCTCATTAGAACAGGATGCTGCTAGAGTCTATTGCTTACAAGGGCTGACGATTCAATTTCAAACACGGAAACACCAGAGGAAGAAAGAGAGAGAGAGAGAGAGAGTGGAGAGTTAAAGGAAGAGGAGTTATGGTTTAAAAAAAAAAAGAGAGAGGGAGAGAGAGAGAGAGAGGGAGAGAGAGAGGCAAAGAGGAAGGAAAAAAGAAAACAAAAACCAACATAAAAACCACGAAGCTCATGAACGATTTGACGCCGGCCGTCAGATGAACTGCTAGCCTTCCCCTCATTAAACAGTGTACAGAGATAATAGGCCGTAACGTCTTTTATGAGAGGGATATCTGAGGCCTTTTCTCGCGTTTGAACGCCTGGCTAGGCTATAGTTTTGGCCTGACGATGGCCAGAGAGGCCACAGTCAATCGCTTGTTCCTCAAGTCGGGGGGTAAAACTTGTCTTAACATTAAATAAAAGGGCACTAACTCTGTCAGCAAGACTAGCATTCTTGAGCCCCCCTTGCTTAAAAGAAGAAAAAAAAAATGGTACCGGGAAACGGGGCGAGCTCTGTACGAGTGCCAGAGAAACATTATCAATGTGGCGGGTGTTCTGCCGAGTTAAACAAACTGCAAATTAATCTGATTTGTTTATCACAGGATGCAGAGTTAATGAGGATTAGCGAGGAGGGGAAAAGATGAAGGCGCGGGGGGGCGGGGTGAAGAGAGAGAGAGAGGGAGAGAGAGAAAAAAAAAAAAAAGATCGGAAAGAGGGGACGGAAAGTTTCCAAGTTTGTTAGGGCTGGTAACAGCTCGCTACAGATGGGTCGTATCTTGACTATGTAAACTATTTGCACAGTGGCAAGCTCAAGCGAGAAGACTGCTCACGGAGCTGGGACAGACATGCAACCAAACGCTGCGTCTCCAGTTTGCTTAGAATCTAAACTTTCAGGGGGGAAACGCTCTTGTCTGTGTTGCAGTCCCCAGAATGAAACGGCGTGGTTGCAAAAAAACGCCATCAGGTTAATAGATTCATTTTTTGCAGTTTGACTATCGTTTACAACGCTGTACGAGGCCTTCAAAGACGAGAGAGCTTTGGGAGATTAACGAGACACTTTTTTGTATAACAATAATGGTCTACTCTAAGCTTCTTTAAAATTGAACGTGGATTACCAAATTAATTACACGCAATTACTTCTTAATTATAAATAAAACGTCATTTTGTGATAAGTTGGTGAGAATTTTAATTGAGGCACGTCAATAAACATAGGGTTAAATTGAGCAAAACATAGCGCTCAACCGGCCTGTGTTAAATTGATCACAACATAGACCTCAGCCCAATGTTAAATTGACCACAACATAGACCTCAACCCAATATTAAATTGGCCACAACGTAGACCTCAGCCCTATGTTAAACTGACTACAAGGAGGACTGTGAAATTTTACAGAAAATTAGTAACAAGAATAAAATGATACATAGCAAAATTGTTTTCAAGAGTAGAGGTTAGTGAGATAGGTCAGTTTTGCAGAGACAAGACAAAGGTGCCGCCACTCGTGTTGGGATTAAGAGATGAGTATAGAGTAAAGAGTAAGGAAAAAGAAAAAAAAAATCTCCCAGCCCAGCCCTGAGCTGGTGTGGCAGACCTGCCATATGACACCCACTCCAGCCAACATGCCATAAAGCCTTATCACGTCTTGGGCCGGCTGAAGAGCAGAGGTTAACATTGAAGCCAAAGACATGAGGACTGGAAAATCTTTGCCAAGTTCCTCCATCGCATCCAGTCAAATCTTGGAGGGGAAAAGAGTTTTTTTTGGGGGGGGAGGGGGAGGGTTTTTTTTTTAAAGGGGTGGGGGGAGGGGGGATCGAAAAGAAAACGAGGAAAAGAATAAAGGAAAGAAAAGAGAAGGGGGGCGTGGTCAAGAGCAGATGAAAAATTACCCCGTCATTAGCTCGATTCGATGCTACAATGGCAGGCCAGGACTCCGTCTCCCCCTAGCCCTCTTACCGGGCCCGACGCCGTTTCCTCCCGGACCCCAGTCATCTTTAAATGCCCCCAGAATTGAGCTTTTCACCCGTTTTTATCGCGTCTTTCAAGACTCTTTTACACGTTTCTTGGTCAACAAGCTTCTTCTGGATACCTCGGCCCCTCCTTGAATCAAGTCGCCTTTTTGTCGTTTCCGACTTGCCGCATTTGTCCCGCGCCGCCATCAGAATGGAGTCCTTTGCTTGTATGAAACTGTGATTACTCTTGATACGCCGAACCT
>JBCAUA010000013.1:4731327-4742089 GCA_038406235.1 Peronia verruculata | reverse complement strand
ATTTAGGGAAGCCAAAATTCAAGATTGCGGCGCTGCCATGGCAACCGTGTGCTGAACACGATTGAAAAGGTTAAAATAACAAAACTCTAGGAATAAAAAAAATCACCTCCAGGACCCGCCCCCCCCCCCCCTTACGTATTATTATTATTGTATTAGGGTTCTCCGTGTACATTGAGGGGAGGGGTGTGTTACATTATTCTTCTTTCGACGTTATCCATCAAGGTCTTGTCTGCTGTATGCTAGATAGAATCAAATGAGAAATTACTGTATGTAACTATAAGATAGAGAGAAAGATAACTAGAACAATCAAGAGAGAGAGAGAGTGAGAGAGAGAAGGAAAGAGAGAGAGAAAGAACTAAAGCATGGACTGGGCCTTTACCGTCACATCAGCGCTGACATGGCGAGCTGCCCAAACTGTCAGAAACCAGAGGACGACACACAGGCTCTTCACCAGCGTCTCCTTCATCCTGTCTTTCTCTTCTCTCGCTCTGTCACTTCCTGCTCTCCTTGTCTGTTATTCTGTCACTCCCTGTTCTCCCTATCTGTCGCTCTGTCACTCCGTAGGTCAGTACAGCCGACTGCTACAACAGGCGAGACCACACGACAGCAACTTCTGCAGATTTATGGGCACATCCACCACCTGCCGAGATAAAAAGTAAAAACCATAAATAGATTTTTGTTGCTGTTGTTGTTTTGTTTTCACCGAGCTGTAGTCCAATATCTCTCTCTCTCTCTCTCTCTCTCTCTCTCTCTCTTCTATGTGTGTGTGTGTGTGCGTTCTGACATGTATACACAAAGATCCTTGAGGTGAAACACATATAAATGTGCGTTTGTGGCCTATATATCTTTGTCTCTGATGGTTAACCCGTACACCAAAACCATGGAAGTTAAATGTGCGCTTTCCTTGCCTATAAGTGCTCTCTCGTTGACACATCAAACACACCTAAAAAGGTTCACCACCGGCTCTTGCACTCGCTGTCTGAATATTTTTGTGGAAAGATTATTATTTTGGGTTTAGACCAGGTGAGCATTGTTTAGCTACATTACGAAAAGAGGTGTGTGGTGAATACTGATCACAGATCTACAGAATTATTTGCCTTATAAATCATATTATGAGGCCACATGGCTGCAATTGCCCCTACCAAATGAAGACTCCAGTGGAAAAACCAGATATGTCACATTTTTGTGAAAAATGAGTTATTGTTCCGATGTTATAAAGCCACACCGCTAAGATTTGTTAACCAGTACAATATTTCGGAAAAACCAGGTTTTTTCCGCTAAAAAGAGTTTTTAAAAGGGTATACGATAAAAAACTGAACTATAATTTGTTTTTCTCCCTTTGTATAAAATATTACATCTGGTTTTTCCACTGGAGATTTCATTGTGTTCACTGAAAACCAGCGTCTAAAGAAAAGTCAGCCAGTGTCCACATTTTTTTTTTTTTTTTACAGATGGCCAGGATAAAAGAGTTAAACTCGAATGCAGGAGTTGAGTGGATCATCAGCCGGATGGAACTGTACTTGGGAACATTTCTATCTAAAACAAAAAGCGTCACGAATCGCAGGTTTTTCCTCGGTCGTACACATAATCTGGTTTGTTTTTGTTCTTAGATGTACTTGGCAACTTTTCAAACATGGCCTTGAATTTTCTTTTTTTTTTTTTTTAAATACAATCACCCTCCACCCCCGCCCCACCCCGACTATCTGTTTTTAAAAATTGATTTTTTTTTTTTTTTTAGCACTCAGAATTCCTAAACAAATGACCAGAACTTTGTGGATAATATCGTTCTTTCTCTCCCACACACAGATGTGCTGTGCTGTGTCCGGACCAATCCTGGAGCAGAGCTAGAATCAAAAGGTTGTGGTTGGCGCTTGGAGAGCCCGGATATTTACGTTCTGTCAGAGATAAACATCTAAACAAAGAGAGATAATTTATCAGTCCTGATTAATCTGTGTGTTGATGATGAAAAGGGGAAACGTGTTCGTAGACAACACGGACTTACTATTAAAGATGAAGTTGTCGATTTGTTTTTGTTGCTGTTAGTGGTGGTGGTGGTGGTAATGGTGTTGTTGTTGTTGGTGGTGGTGGTGGTGGTAATGGTGTTGTTGTTGGTGGTGGTCGTGGTGGATGTTGTTGTTTCTTTCTTATTCACTTGTGTTTTAGAATGACATTCATAAGGATCTCGAATGTAAAAAAAATATGCCCTTCCCTGTACCTGATTTGTATCCGATCCACATAGAGCAGTCGATTGTGTTACAACTGCGACTTTAAGTGAATCTAGATCTAGTTTCTGGTGTTGCTTTTGTAATGTTAGTCTTTGCCTTAAAGAATTTCGAGAACAGAAAGCACGCATAGCAATTATTGTAATACATTTTCTCAACATATTTGGATTCTTGCACATAATTTTTATCTCACCTGATATACGATTTTCTTTCAAGCTCCAGGGCAGGGATTATCTCATATCTCACACTATCTGAATGGATAATTTCATTTCCACGGCGCCATTCTCTTGAGATTTCCTGTTACGGTGTGGACGATGATGATGTTGTACAGCCATACTGCTTCTGTCGGTTTTATTCATCTGTAAACGCTCTGTAAACCTAGCCATGCGTTTATTAAATTGTCGTAACTCATTTTGTTGTTGTTCAATGCAAAGAGGTGCCTATCTTGACAAGTCTGAGATGGGATTTACATCAGGAAAAAAAAACCGCTCTAGTAATTCAAATCGCTGTAATGATATTTGTTTATGTTACAAAATTGATAACTTGGTACCGAGAAGCGACACAGTGCAACAATAGACTGTCACTATGTTGTGTGTCATCGGGAACTGATTTTAAAAATGCAAAGCCTAACCAGTTTGTTCCTGACCCCATTCGATATTTAACATTTACTTGGTACTAACTTGTACAATCATGCATCGAGTCGGTCAAGGACTGGATGCAAATGAATAACCTAAAACTAAATGAAGACAAATCTGAAATAATGGCATGCTCCACTGAGGGGAAACTGAACTCTATGTCCCTGACAGCCGTTTTAACGGGTGACTCTGAAATCTTTTTCTCTGACAAGGCTAGAAATCTAGGTGTTATTTTAGATAAGACATTGTCTATGGAATATCAAATCAATCGGTTGATTTGAACATGCTATGCTGAACTGAGAAGAATAAGTCATCTAGCACCCTATTTCATTGATGCTGTTATGATAACAATTCTTTCCATCTTTATACTGTCGCGTTTAGATTATTGCAACTCTCTTCTAACAGGGCTGCGGGACGATAAGCTTGTTAAACTTCAAGGGTACAGAACAATGCAGCCCGCTTAGCCTTTTCAAATTACCTATAAAAGCGAGGATTGAAAACAAGGAGGTAACTTTCTGTTTTCGCGTTCAAAAGTCTACCGCGCCAGCTTATCTAGCAGATTTACCTTGATCTGATTACCGTCCAGAAACTTGAGATCTAAGAGTCTTAACCACCTTTCTACATTTCGTTCCCATATGCAAAAACATGAAGATAGAGCATTTTCCTATGCAGGGCCTTTAATCTAGAATACATTGCCTGCGTGCATTCGCAACTGTTCAAGCCCAGAGTCTTTCAGGCCACAAACCTTAAAACATACCTGTTCAACAAGCATCTGTCTGAGTAATGTTTTCCAGCTTTTCCCCAGAGATGGCTGTCAGTCATGTCTACAAACTTACGTATGTGTTTGAATTTTATTACATGGTTATGTATGTCAGCATGTCTCGAATCATGTCTGCATACTTTTTTGTTCTGAATATGTACGTATATTGCTGCTCCTGTCTGATTTGAGGCAAATTTCGTGTGTGGCTGTTAAACATTTTTGGTTCTGTAAGGCTTTTCGAGCCCTCCGGGGGGTGAGGCGCGAAATAAATGGCCTTTATTATTATTTTATGAATGAACGTAAACGTGTAAACTGATGAACGGATAAAATATAAATTAACATCTCTCACAATTTGATATATTTAATACCGACTTAATCGCATGCACAGAGGAAAGATAAAAAAGTTAACTTCTGTGTTTAAGCGTGTGTTGTAGGTTTAGCAAATGACAGAACTTTTTCCTAAACAGAAGTTTTAACCTCAGCCATCTCAAGATCATATGATTCCTAATTTTCAGTTCTAATCCAAGAACAGTCGAAACAAAATTTAATCCCCTTTGTCACCATTTTCAGTAGGTCGATGTTCCGTTCCATCACATTAACAAAATACGGCACTTGGTATCTCAGCTAATGGTCGTAATAATCTGGAGAAAGGGACATAACATTTCGTTTCTGTACAGGCTAGAAATTAATCTTGATGGCTCTTAAATTATTTAAATAATCCCAGGGTTGTATGGTAAAGTTCACATATCGAATGGTTCTTATTTCCGCACTGCACTAGCAAGCAAAGTGATACAAACGCTCTTGTTCTCAAAGTAAAACTTGATCTTTGTAATTTCTAGAAACGTAGGTCAGCATCGCGTGCATGCAGAATAAACAATAATTCATACTAAAAAATTACTATACGGGTAAATTAGTGAGTAATTAACTAACTAAATAAATAGATAGATAACGAAAAAGAGAAATAACGAAAAAGAAAGATAGAAAGAAAGGGGGAAGAAAGAAGAAAACAGAAAGAAAGAATACATTCAAAATAAATGAATAAACAAAAATAGAATTTAAAAAACTACAAAATAAATAAATTTAATACAAATTTCGCCAACATTATAGCAAGCCTATAGCCACTGATGAAATTGAGTGTTCTGATTTACCTGTAGTTGGGAAAAGAAAGTGAAAATCTAGTCTCAGTCCTGTGAGCAAATCTGGGCCCCTGTGCTGTCCACAGTGACTCCAGTATCCGGCAGGGCGTACGAGAGTTAAAGTAAAGGCCACTGAGCTGGACAGGTAAGTAGATGGTAAGACTACGCTGGTGTGACTGCCAAATTCCGGGTCATTCGTAATAAGAACTGCTGTACCACTGGGCCTGACGCTCTGCCCTCGTACCACGGGACAAAATGTTTGCACATTAACAATTTTTTTGTTCACGGTCTACTGTGTATGTTTGAACGTGTCCCCCGTTTCGCACCTGAAAAATAAATTAGACGATGAAAATAATACCATTTTTTTAACCCTTACGATATCAAGCAAATAAAAGACGTTTGTTCTTTATTTATTTCTTTTCTCAAGTTTTCTTCTCTTTCTATTTTTGTTTTCACATCTGTTCTTTCTATCATTGGCTCTTATTTTTAGGCCTTTCTTTCTTTCTTTCTCTCTTTCTTTCTTTCTTTCTTTCTATCTTTCTTTCTTTCTTCCTTTCTTCCTTTCTTCCTTTCTTTCTTTCTTTCTGTCTGTCTGCCTGTCTTTGTTTCTTTTTCGTTCTTTCTTGATTTTTTTTTTGTTCTCACTTCTTTCTTTCTTTCTTTCTTTCTTTCTTTCTTTTCATCTTTCGTTCATGTATTCATTCTCCCTTTCTTTCTACCTTTTTCCAGAGACATGTCCATTTTCATGAACTGTCCCAAAATCTGGCTATGATCACAAAGTGATAGTAAACGCTTTACTTGTGTCACATTGTGAATGATCAGAAAAGGGAAAGACATTCACTTTTTTCGTTGACATTGTGAAACATACGGTTCTGTCAATAGTCATTAGTGTGCCGCTTATGTTAGTAATGGATACAAAAGTGGATGGAGGGAGGGAGGAGGAGAAGGGAGGGGTCGAAGGGTGTATGGATGGATGGATTGATGGATGGATGGGTGGATGGATGGATGGATGGATGGATAGATAGATGGATAGATAGATAGAGAGAGAGAGAGAGAAGTAGGCAGAGGAAGAGCAGAGAGAGAAGAGAGGGATAAAAATACCCAAGGACCGGTGGGTAGAAGCTAAGAGACACCTGTGAAAATACTCTGCTGGTAGCAGGTCTGGTGTATCTCTTGGACTTGCCATTTGGCGAGCGATGTTTGCCTTGCAGAGCTCTGTGTCGGGGCCAGCGTCTGCCCCAGGATTCCCTTACTGGGCGAAACAAAAAGCCGGGGCCTTTCGGTAAATAACTTTTTGCCTAATTCCGTGACACTTACCCTTTCTGCAGTTCCAGTGGAGATCTTTTGTGGGCCGCCTTCATCAGGGCCTCGATGACAGATTGACACGGGAACTAACCCCGTCCCGACCGCGTCTTCTCTCCCCTTTAAATGTTGGAACACGACTGCAAGAGTCTTGATGTCCATTGCTTCTTTTCTCGAGTCGGGTTCAAGTTTGTTGTCCTATCCGCCCTGATGTTTTCAGACACGCTGTTCACGCAGCCATCTTGAAAACCCATTGAATATGACGCTCTAGCATTGTTTCCCCAATAGCTGTTTATCCGCGGTCGTTGTTTGGGGTTTATTTGGAAAGTTTATACGGCGTCGTTAAGCAACACTCTGAGCCTGTGAACAAACATTGCTGCATTGGTTAACAGCAAGAGATAGAGAGTGAGTGGGGTTTTATTATGATAGTTAGCGCAAGGCCTCTTTGTCTTGAAGGATTGTCATGTTTGAAGCCTTCCGCACAATATTTGGCAGTGAGAAATTGAGCTGTGTCAGAGATTATTTGTTGTGCTCCAGTTGTTGTGAGTAATGTGCTCTTCAAGATGTCAGCACTGATATCTTGATTAAAACAATGTATCTATATATATATCCCATATATATATATATGTGAGTGTGGGAATGAATGTGTGTACGCATGTGTGTGTGAGTGTATGTATATATCAGCACACAGATTTCTCTTGCTGTCCTATAATTCATCACCTTCAAGATAGATAGAAAGATGGATTACAGAGTGAGTGATTCCCTGAAGTTTGCGAAAGGATTCTATGAAAGCTGTGAAGAAAACAAATGGAAAAGAAGAAAAATGGGTTCAGGATTAGAGGAGGAAAGATGAGCATTAAAGTAGCGTTTGTGGAAATGCTGTGTCTTAAGTTGAGCGGCTGGGGATTGCTACTTGTTGATAAGGCTAATCCCGCTGAGTTCACATGCAGTCAAGGGTAGGCGCTCACGCCAGTCCTAAATCTGTCTGGAAATAATCTCCTCTGTCCACGCCACGGCCGGGCGCCGCTCACTTCTTGCTCCCCTCCAAAAAATATTATTAGTGATGGCGCCAGAAATTCTCTGTCTCCCGGCTCTATCCAGCAAATGAAAGAAAGATGTATATTGGGGAATGGAGTCCGGACCGCGGCCCTCCTCGGAAACCCCTGGGTGACTTTCGATTCGGGACCCCTTATTGATAATGTGTTCCCCTGATTGGGAGAGCGGCGCGGAATCAATAGACGCCAGCGACTAGTTTAATTAGATTGAAGCCGGGAACCGACTCCAATTATATTTGCCCAAAAACGGGCTCCTATCACACTATTAAAGCTGCAAGAGGCGCTCTGCTCTCCTCCTTTTCCCGCAGTTTCAAGGGAATTTTGCAAGATTATGAGCGCTTCTCCGCGCTTTGTAGTTTTGTGTTCCAGGGCGGAGCGATGTGATCGATGTTTGTGCGGAATAAAAGGTTAGGCTTGTCCCGTTAAAAGATCCCCTTGGTCAAAGCCTGTCTGTCTCTCGCCTTCTTTCTCTGTCTTCTCGCCCACTCGGGCTTTCTTTCTCTCCGCTCAGACCGGCGCCAGCCAGCCAGTCTAGAAGTTCGCATTGAGATTTTGTGTATCTACATATTAATTGCCCGCCCATTGAAAGCAAATCATCTTGTGGCCATCTTGAATGACCGCACGGCTATTCACTTCTAAATCAGGGAGATTGAAACAACAAGTCTACAAAAATAAAATGGCCGACGAAAAGTTGGCAGGAGAGAAGCCGATCTGGCAACCTGTCCGATTTATGACACACACAGCTGATCACTTCAGTGTCCTGGCCAATTTATGGGACCTCTTATGTCCGCCGGCCTCTCGGTGAGCCCGGAGAAAGGGAACTTATCAGCCCGCCCGTACTCACGGAGCCCAAACAGCAGCCCAAAGCACACAACACGCTCACAAACAAGCCGTTTAAACATTCGACCTGCGTGGATCCCCCACTTCACATAATCCACACCAAACTCGCTCTGTTTGCTTAATGCTCTCGTCTCTTGCATGTTGTGTTTGTGGAAATAATTAATCACCCTCTAAATCCACCCGGGGGAAAAAAGACCAAAAAAAAAAAAAAAAGCAAAGGGACAACACTGACGTCCTAAACAAGCTGCCAGTTTGGCTTCCTGGAGCCAAAATTATGAAAACCAGAAAAAAAAAGGGGGCCAAAATGAAAACTAAGGGGTTAAAAAACTGTGGGAAACGCCGCGGTGACGCAGCTGAGTGGGAGAAATGTGAGGAGAAATGTAATGATATAAGCTTTGCTTTCACTCATTTTTATCTTTATGCAAGTTCTCATTTTTACATGTCTGGGCGTTAATCGCACGTTCCGCTTGAGACATCGTGTGTGCTTTAATTACTTGGTAAGGGCGGTCTGGAGGTTTGTTTTGGCCCATTCTGGGAGCGGAATCTGGCGCCTCCGGTGTGTGGGAGAGAGCAGGGAGCTGGATGGAGTGCCAGTAGTGGTCTAGGAGGCTCACATCGATCGCGCAGCGGCACCAGAGCAATTTGGCCACCAGAATCGCCCCATTGACTCAGCCATGCATTATGCGATTAGATTGACAATACAATTTCCTTCGCTCTGTTCCCAGACCTTCTCACTTTTCCCGCTCCCCCCTCATCCGCCTCTCTCTCTCACCCTCTCTCTCTCTCTCTCTCTCTTTCTCTCTCTCCTCCCTTAACTCATGTTTCCCTTTTTTCCGCACTCACCCCTGACGCTGCCAATTTTATTTCTTTTGCTTTTGTGCAGGACCGTGGAGTATTGTCTTTATTATGTATAAGTCGTTTTTTTCCCTCCTCCCTCCTTCAACTCACCATTCACTCTCCTCTCTGATTCGTCTTCCTTCTTCACTCTCTCTGTCTATCTCCTCCCTCCTCCTTTCCTTCCTGCCTCCAATCCTACAGTTCAGTCTCATTCACACCAAGTGATAATCCTCTGCACGAGTCTGAGTGAGAGAGGATTTTGTTTGTGAGTCCACACCATGAATTAGCCTTGTGTCTACACGTGCTCTCATCTTCTCACTCACCGTCCAAACGGCACACGACTGGTTAATGAACGGCCCCCGCCACATTCTCTTCTATCTCAGACCGTCCTTGGCTTCCGGAGACTGTTGGCTGATGAAGCGCCAAGAGGTTCTGAAGACATTGATAAGGGACTTAAGTCAATCAACTATAAACAATTAAATGCGATGAATACAAACATTGTTTCAATCTGTCAATTCAGGGTCCATCATGATAATTATAAAATGTTGATGGCCTCTGTGGTAAGTCGCTATCAAATCGTGGTTCGCATTTTGGCTTCTTTTCCCGACTGACAGTTTTGATTTCGAATGAGTTTTACGCCATTGATTTCTTCATCTCACCTGTGACCACGTCAGAACTGGGTCTGACGTGTTAAACTTTCATTGAAGTCATGTAACTTTATCTCGTTTCAAATCGTTGTCGTTTTGGCATCTTTTTTTTTTTTTTTTGAAATGAAATGAAAAGGTCCGGGGTTGTAATAGAAAAGGGGAGAGAGAGAGGGAGGGAGGGTAGGGGGGGGGGGTCCGTAGTGATAAAGGAGGGAGACAAACATTTGCGGAGAGATTACAAACGAGGTGTTTATTTAATCCTGGAGCTCCCGTAATCACCGCTCTTTTTATAGTACTCACCTCTGGTACGTGCCGCCCCGCAGCCCGTCCCCTATCGGGCCCTGCTGTCTCGTGTTGGAGGAAAAGCGAGTGCAAATTCATTACCGTCGTTACGTAAACAGGGAGAGAAAAATTACAGAAATATAAATTCATCTGGCCACAGAAAACTGTGTCAACACTGGTCGACATAGCATGATGTGGCTGTCACTACCGCCCATGTTTATGGCCGCGGAAAGGCTGAAAGGTCGGCCGGTGGACGCGGAGTTCTCTGCTCCTGGTATTATCGACGGGTACACGAGGCCCAGGCCTCGGCCCGGCCCGGCCGCTTGATAATCTCCGGCCCAGTGAGTAAGAAATCTGCAAGAAGTCATATTTGGGCTTCGATAAAGTCATGAATTATGCATGGGAGAACCACCCTGTCTGAGAAACAGTGGCGTTGAAACGGGGACAGCTGGGGTGCGCCAGAAAACGCATCTGGGAGAGAGAGAAAGAGAGAGAGATGGAGAGAAAGAAGGAGTGCGTGAGTAAGAGAAAGAGAACGGGGGCTTTTAGGGAGGTGGAATACGGTGCCAGAAGAGATGAGCGGATGGATGCCGGGTGTGGATCGAGAGAAGGCCATGACGAATGTTGGAGAAAGTTAGGGAGATGGAGAGGGGAAATAAAAGGACATCTCACGACTATGGCTGGCGTATATCTGTTTTCGATATCTTTGGGAGCCAAATTGAGACAGAAAAGGATTCCACAAAAAGGGGACAGGGGAGGGTGGCGGAGAAGAGTGGTCGAATAAGGCAGAAAAAGAACTAAATAAAACGCTGCATCAGTGTTCAATGGCTATCAAGTACAAATTATTATCCTCCTCAATGTCTTTTTGATCCCAGCGAAGACATACCTTCCTACTCACACTGTCCTTAAGTGTGTGATACATGCTATGGATTAACTCCTCCCAAGACGAGAGACTTACAGGTTAATTATTTTGTCTTCATTGTGGAAGTGGATTAACTCTATTTATACCACATGCCAGTTTATTGGTGCATTTTGATATATATATA
>JBCAUA010000013.1:4699781-4712345 GCA_038406235.1 Peronia verruculata | reverse complement strand
GTTTAGGTGGGGAAAAAAACCCCAAAAGCATCAAGTGGTGGTTCAAACATGTTGTTGTTCTTCTTTTTTTTTATTTCCCCCCCCCCCCCCCCCCCCCCCTACACTCACGCCATTACGTGCGTACGATGTCTGGTAAACTTTACAGAGCTTAGAAATGAATTGCCTCCCGCATGAGCCCCCATCTAGCAGGGAAAGTTCTGGTAGTTACCTCCTCCATAATTCACTGCCATCCCCGGCTTATCCAACGGTTGGTACGGCGAGCAGATAATGGGGGCAGACAATGAATTGTCGCTTAAAGTCAGGATCGCTTTACTATCATGCAAATTACACACAAAGAACAACAACAATAAATAAATAAATAAATAAACATACACACACAGACAGACACACACACACACAAAATTTAAAAAAAAAATTAATTAGAAATGAAATGTTCAGTGCATCTCTCTGGTTCTCTTTCTCTTCCCTCTGTGTGTGTATGTGTGTGTTTGTGATCTTGCATTTAATTCTCTCTCTCTCTCTCTCTCTAAAATGAACTTATCCTCTGTCATCCTCGTTGGATTGGTCTCGAACACTGTCCTGTCACTTCCGTCTATCTGTCTGTCTGCTAGTCTGTCTGTCTGTCTGTCTGTCTGTCTGTCTGTCTGAGTGTCTGTCTGTCTGTCTGTCTGTCTGTCTGTCTCTCTTTCTCTCTCACTCACTCACTTTGCATGCACCATAGTATTCCTCTTTTCGTCAGAAATTAATATTTTCCCTACACTCCCAGAGCAGATCTAGTGGGCAATGGATGAGAATTACTGACACCTACCAAAGCACAAAACTAGCAATGTTAGTTCACTAAAAGCAGATTACAACTATATTCAGAAAGAACATAGTTCACAATTAGATCAAACTAGGCCTTCAATTTCTGCATTTCATATGGTGTGATTTTCATAACGTCGAGTAAAATTGATGTCGTTTAGTGGCAAAAATTGATGTTATTCAGTGACTGAAATACGGTCGTGTATAACAAAAGCTGGACTTTGTTTACTGAAAGCTATACATTTTTAGTTGGTCTTAACTGCTTCATAACGGGAAATCTAGTATACCTCAATGCAGGGCAAATCAAAGAGGAGATAAAGTTGCCGCAGCTCTATCAGTATAAATTGGTGTTATGAATAATAAATGGTCATTGATTTATGATGAATAACTCGTCTTCTATTTATAACCCCCACTCTGCACGAACAGAGTCAAAGATAATGTTTGTTTTGTTGTAATTTATCGGGGCGTGTCCCCTGTAACTGGATAGTCTATGCACGCCTTATCTAGTAATTAGCTAAGTGTTACTCACGGAGTGCATGCCGAGGGGAGGATGGAGTGAGTGTAACTTGTAAAGGTTAGCCTTAAGAGTAACTGGTTGAAAGTGTGTGCATTTCTGTACTCACCTACTATCACGCTGGCAAACATGCTAAAAAAAAAAGTCTTTCAGTCCTAAGAAAGTAGAATTATCTCGACTTCAAATGGCTGAACTGCTTTTGGTGAGAAGGTTTGTGGGTAGAAATTTGGGAATTTGAAAATGTTTGCCCGGCAGCCCTCGCCTCCGCCCACTCATTGTCCAATGTTTCACAGCTTGGGTTTTTTAACGTGCAAAACGGACACACAAGAACACCCAAATATATCTGCCCTCATCCGAGAAAGCGAGACGTGGGGCTTCCGAACTACTCAGGAACGAGTTTGACAATATGGAAAAGTTAATTAAAAACAATAACTAGTAGTAAGCTCATGCGAGTATTGGCCGGGGAGCGACTGGCGTCAGCGGGCGGGCAGCCTACGAGCCCAGCAGTGATAGGAACGGGGAGACAGGCCCGTACACCGGCACCTCCCCCCTCCCAGGGAACCCCCTCACCCCAATAGCTGGGTTTGCAAAGTCCCACTTGACTCCATTCCGTTCTACTCTCTTTCTCGTCGGCTTCTTCTTAATTAGTATCAGGAGAGGTATCTTTTGCGAGGCCATATCTCCCCATGTTGCTCGCTCGGCATGGAGAAGTTGGCGGCACCAGTTCTGCCCTGACTTGGAGAGTAGTAGTGTTCTACCCCACGGTGTTTGTTTCCCGGAATTTCTCATACCGCCGTATCCAATCACCGCTCCAAATGATATCTGGTCTATTCTTTGCCCTCTCTCTCTACTCTCTGATAATTGCAGACACAATCAGTCGTACAGCGGGTGCAGAGTGCAGACTCTTACACGGAAATAAGTGCGACTGAGTTCAATTACCGACAAGAGGATCTGATCAACAGGAATTGATAATACAGACAGTACTTTGTATACTACATTTAATATCATTTCCAAGCCGTTCGACATTCTATTCCCCTTATGTTTAAAGCAACATTTATTCGTGTTTTATTATTACATGTATTATTATTATTATTATTAATATTATTATTATTATTATTATATTATTATATTATTATTATTATTATTATTATTATTACATAAAATAGAAAAAGACTGTCCAACCGGCAACTAACTAAACAATTAAAACAACAACAACAACAAAAACCAAATAAAACAGTCATATAAAAAAGTTCATCTTTATTTTTCTTCTTCTTCTTCTTCTTCTTCTTCTTCTTATTTGATCCTTAAATATCTCGTACCTAAATATAGCACAAGTCAAGCCTGACCATCCACACGTTGTTCATAGATTGGTTATATTCCTTTTATTAACACTTTACATTAAAAACATACAACTATCGTATTTCTATTTTTCGGTTGTCTACGTCCCAGCTAAAGCAGTGATACAACACAATCATGTAGTCTCCGTTTCCTAATGGGCTTCTCTCGAAACGGGCAAACGGGATTCCCCCCCCCCCCCATCCCACACACACAAACATACACCACCAAAATGATGTACCTTTCTGCAGCCCCTTCCGTCCAGGCTAGGTAAGCTTAGGTTTCTGGCACCATCTCCCCTCTCTCTCTTCCTTAAATACCACATTGGACAGACTCAACTGATCACTCTTTGCTCATCCCAACTTTATGGTCCAGTTTGATTGGTGCCAATTCGTGCAGTCCGATCAGTTCCCAGCGCTGGGTGGAGAAGATAGAAGAGCTTACTGCTGGCTTTATTTTGCTGTCATTTTTTTTTACTGCTTTTTGGCTTTGGCTGTTACCGTGATGATTCTCGTTTTGTTTTTTGTTTTTTGTTTTTTCTCTCTTTTTTTTCTTTCTTTCTTTCTTTCTTTTTCTTTCTTTCTTTCTTTCTTTCTTTTTTTCTTTCTTTCTTTCTTTCTTTTTTTCTTTCTTTCTTTCTTTTTTTTTTTTTGTTTTTTGTTCTTATGCTGTCATCACCTCTCCCTCCTCTTCCTTCTTCTTCCCTTCCTCCCCCCTCCCCCCCCCCTTCCTCCCAGAATGACAGTAACAGTATCAAACAAAAGAACATAATTATTTTTTTAGGGCAATAGCAAAGCCACCCACATGTATGTCATTTTTTGTGGAATATTTGGAGACAGATATGTAAGAGCTGAGTAGTTACTGCATGACCAGATATGCGGAGGTCAGAATATATCGTTGCACAGACTGTCTACGGCTGTCCATGATTAGCAGCTGAGGGTTTAATCCTTACAGAAGATCATTAATATCTCAGAAGCAGTGCACCATCCTGGGAGGTTGAAGCTTCGCAGGTTCATAAAGTGTGAGAGGAGGGAAAGGTCGTTGAGTGGAAAAGGACGGGTTGAGCAGCAAGGCGTTGATGTATGGCCTTGTTGTCCGGGCCTTTGTCTACACGAAGGAGCACTCACACACAGGGAGGGCGAGCCGAACACAGGAAGACGTAAACTGTGAGAAAGACCATGACATCATAGCTGGGCCTAGTCAAAGCAAAGCTCTGGGTGGAACGGTGAAAAACAAAAGATCTGTTACATTTGAAACATTGCATTGTCATTTTTTGACCTGGCCTGCTATTGTTTTTTTATTTTTATAATGCGCGTTTACGCACTTTTTGTCGCTGTGAAATGTGGTCCTATGTTTGTGTGTACGTGCGGGGGTGCATGTTTATATGTATATGTGCATTTTTTTTTATAAGTGAGAAAGATGTGTGTGGGTGTATGTTCATACATGAGTATCTAGCGTACATATTGTGCTTGAAAATCCTCAGATCTGTGTGTCTGTGAATGAGCGTGATACACTTATCTCGATCTATAAATCTTGCCTCACGTCAGCTCTGTATGTAGCCGCCATTGTGTATATTATTTCTACCTAAACAAAACTCGCTCCATCTTCTCTTTGCCCTGCTCAGACCCCCACAGCCTGAAACTGGCCTCTGACAGCAGTATAAAGCAACATCGCCCGAGCGGCTCAGCCTTGATAAATGATACATGTTCCCTCTGAACCCACTTACATGGGAAATGGGGGAACACTTGGAAATGGGCAATATTGGGGGGGGGGGGGACTTGGAGGGGAAGGGAAAGAGGTGAACAGAATACAGAATACAGTCGATGTGACTAAAACAATGTAACAGTGTTACAAATGTAACAAAATGCTCAAAATGACTTTCACCGTTTTTAATGATATAACGAATTTCATAACCTGCAAAATTACGAAATGGCGACACTGGACAGAGAGAATTTAGAGTAGATGGGATGAGGAAAATGGATAATGGGTAATGGGAAAATGAGAGTGTGTCAAAACTGCACTTAAAGGAATGTTAACAATGTAACAAAATCCTCAAAGCGCCGGGCGGGAGTATTTTGTATGCCTTTCCATTGTTGATATTTATCAACAGCGAACTCGACGAGACAGGCGCTTAAGAAATGCCTATTGTTATTCCAAAGGTGACCCCGCCCCGCTGGGGACCAACTGTGAATAAGCAGGTTTATGACAGCGCAGTGCTCACTGCTGTTGTCCTGATGTCCCTGTCTGCAGGCGCCTGTGTAGAATGGTGGGGGGCGGATGGGAAGATAGTAGTAGATGTGCTATAAAAATCTCAACAATTTCTACTGTTGTCCAAAGACATACGGTGCTGCCATTTTGGTAACGGAATGGTATAATTTAGTACAAAGAAACTAGAGGGAGGGAGATAGAGAGAGTTAGAATTTGGCTTATAAAAGATAGAAATGTCAGCCTATTCGTCCTTCTAATAGACAGGCAGATGAAGCAATAGTGTTGGCACAAACAGACGAACAAAAAAAGAATCGAAACAAAAACAAAAGAGACTAGAAAGATGAAATAACTTTACTAAAACTCCTAAACGCTGATAGCAATACTGTCATCATTTGCTCACAATAAGTATTGCTGGGCTTGCTCAAAGTAAATACTGTGCACTGGAACATCACTATGAATAGACAAAATAGCACACGCTTTATCTCTCGCTCTGTACCCCCGGCTCTTCACTGGTGATTATCTCACAAGCAACTGTTGGCAGTGAAGACACATTCTTACACTGAAAAACAGCGGAATGTAACTACTACGGGGAATGTTCCCGTCTAGTTGTCTCTCTCAGTGTGATAGTTTCAGTCTCCGTTCTGAGGTCCCCAGCGCAGCACCTGTTGTGTTGAAGGGAGTACCTTTGATACGCCTGTTGGCTCTCCGACAATCATTTCACAGCAAAGACATTTTTCTCCCAACCCTCCGATAGACTCTACACTTTTCTACACGGAAATTAACTTATGGCCGTCGCTAACGTTATTTTTTTTTTTCTTCCTCCCCGCCTCCTGCTTGGCTTGGCACCCCCTACAGTCCTTCTCATTTCTTCTTCTTCCTTTTTTGTTCTCCTAAGCGAAATGGTGAGTTTTTAGGCGACCTCGCCATGGGGGATAACTCATTTGTCTGGTCCAAGGGCGACCACCGGTGCCGGAATGATGGGCTAAGATGGCCAGGGTGGTCGCGGATCTAGAAACGATGCTATAACCCAGTCCCCGGAAAGCCTTTTAAAGCGGGATGTTAGCCGCTAACATCATTTCGGTTACAAACTCGCCTGATTTGGAAGTCATTTGACTTCATTTTGTCCTTCTCTCAAACCGCCGTCCATTGTTTCTTGTTCGTAATGTGTTAGATTCAATTTCGCTCTGCGTGCCGGCCTCTCGCCCGGGCAGAGGGGGAAAATCTTACAACTGAGGAATTGCTCCTAATGTCGGCATTAGCTGGTCATTCCTGGAGCTCGTGGGCGAGGGCCCACTCAGACACCTAGGATCTATGGACATGTATACATTGTCATATTCACACATTTAACATGAGTTAGGTGTTTTTCCCCAGTAATTTTACTCCGTATATTGCTTTTCAATTTGCTGTGAACTTTTATTGTTTTTCAATTTGCTAAGGATCTTTGCTTAAAGATTAACTTAGAACCTTATTCGTTAATCTGAATAATCATTTCTTCATGATATCATAAGCTATTAGCTAATGCGTAGTGGTATTGGTTTCATCTACGGGTGTAGAAACTGCATTGGAAAGAAAGGGGGGGGGGGAATCCAGAAGCATCGATCACTTTACTATTCTTATCTTAATATAAATACAGAGAGAAAAACTATTTTAAAGACAGCAAAATTGCAGCTATGCGAGAGAGAGAGGGAGAGAGAGAATGGAGGCGGGGGTGGGGGGGGGGGGTGAGGGAGAGACGGAGACAGAGAGAAAATAAAAGGGGGAAGGGAGATTCAGTCCATTTAAATTGGAACCATATCTTACAATCTGCGAGCTTGTTTTTCGAATACCTGTCTAAAAATCAAACTAGGTAAGCTACCATTACGCAGTTATACTTAAATAACTTAATCATCTCTGTGCGATAAGTTTCTGGTCCTCCCATTATTTCATATCGATCAGACTGGTTGGTACATAACGAAATAATCGTCACAAATATCACCAGTGGCCTCTTTGTTCCAGTCCCGGGGACTGCCCAGAGCTGACTGGGAGGCTTTCAGGAGAATGAAGCCCTAACACGATTTAACCACTTGTCTTTATTGCCGATGGTAGGCCCAGCCGAACCCCACCAGTACTAAAACAATAAAAGAATATAGTTTTACGGTAGCAGTTATTCCATCCAGGCCAATGACGATCACCCTAAAATCAAATATGTCGCAGCAGGCAGACAACTCTAATCACATCGTGACCGCCCGTTTGGAGCTGAAAACGCAAAGAATTTATAGGAAAACAGCACGCGTGAGGCCGCAAAATGGGAGTAGACATGCGAAAGAAATGGGCGATATTTCTTTTTCCACGGCCGCGCTCTCCGGGCTAATGCGCACAGAAAGCAACATAAACAGTTGTTCGAATTAGAGAGTGGTGTGACTGTTAGACTCCATTGGAAGGCTACAGCCCCTGGGCCCCCGAGTCTCCTCGGATTTGGAGGATGTGCCCAAATGAGGCCATTTGAATTCTGCCGGCCCCATTGATTTTACATGATGCCACAATGACAGATGACGCATTTCCGGTCTTCCCCTGGCTGCCAGAGGACGACCTTAGTCGGGGTCACCGTTTTTAGCAGGGGCTTTGATAACAAGGAGGGAGGGAGGGGGGGGGGGGAGAAAAGAGGAAAGGAATGGACAAGACAAGATGGGGGACGAAGGCTGGGCAAATCTAAATCTAGATTAGGTGAGCGCGCCGTGTACCAGAAAGCTCATGTTTCAAGCGATTGTTGAAGCTATTTGTGGGGCTGTCGATTTGTTGGCTTGCATTGTTGTTGTTATGGTAACTATTAATGTCGTTGTTGTTGATGTTGGTGTTAGTGTTCTTATTCTCTCTTTCTTTCTTTTTTATCCCCCCCCCCCCGCCCCCTCCCTAAGCGAAATGTTGAGTTTTCAGGCGACATCGTCATGAGGGGAAATAACTCATTTGTCTGGTCCAAGGGCGACTATCGTGCTGGAATGATAGGCTTAGATGGCTGGGATGCTTGCGGACCTAGCAATGATACTCGTGCTCTAAACACCGATGCAATGGCCCCATGACGTAAGGGGAAATTTGTGGAATACAACCTAGGCGTGGCAATAAATCAGGAATGGCCCTCTAATTATTCACGAGCAAGCACTAAGTGACCCAGATATAATTATGTGTGGATGTTTGTATGTTTGTGTGTGTATGTTTGTTGCCACGAAGGGCAGAGTAAATATAACTCCAGTGACTATCAACACTACTTTTCCTGATCACCCCATTTGACAAGCTCTCCATTTTGTATTCGTACGCTCTGCGTGGAATTAAGTATGTATTCGCCTCTTCCTGAAAGGGAAACCACAACACTGAGGCTACGATATTTCCAAATACAAATAGATCTTATTTCGAAATGTGAAATCCTATAGCTGGGGTTTCATACTAAGAACTCGACATTTCTCAGGTGACCACGAGGTGAGCGGCGTGCATTGCTCATCAGCTGTTAGTCAGCCCGTAATTGCCTGGGACGCGTGCTCACGAGAGAGTTAGCAAGGCACACACAAAAATATCCTGCACTGGTTTGCCAAAGCGAAATTATCATCTATGGAGATAACTATCAGAGAAAATTGACCGGGGTTACCAAGTCAGTTATTTTGAGACACGAGCGTGATAATGAACGAGGAAGAAAGAAAATGGACGAGAGAACTTTTAAAGAACCACCCAAAAACAAAAAACAAAACCCAGTTTCTCCCCCTCGGTTTTTATTTTTAAACTTTCCGCTTAACGACAGCCCACTCCACGCTCAACAGGAATCTTTTCATTTAATCTTATCACCCACATTTTTTTTTTTTCTTCTTCAAATCTAACATCAGCGGATCACACACAAAAAATGTATAAAGTGCTTAATGAAATCAGACCCTACTGATTGGGAAGATAAAGCAAGAGGTTGGATTTTTACCAACGCCCACGTAATATGAAACCGAGTGCATGTGGCATTTTGCGTTTATCGTGTTTGCAGTATGGTGGTCCTCCAGCCCAGACAGGCATTGAAACTATGCTCACGACTTTAGAATAGAACTGAGGGGAGGGGGGGGGGCAATGTCTACCGATCTATGATGAGTGAGGGGCAGATTGTTGCTACTCTAGGGGGCACACATACATCACTTATGAAGGCAGTTTATCACTTTAACGCGTTTGAAAAATTCCTGTAGGCAGCCCGAAGAGTTAAATACATGGCACGCAGGTTTCCTGTCACGGAGTTAAAATTGGGTAATCGCCGTTCTCTTCCGCTAAACGGCAGGCTGACCTTTTCTCCCTACCATCACAAACTGGTTAATAAGGCGCGCCCCTGCCCCTATGGGGCCAAGTTCTTTTCCCTAACCTGTCTTGTTCAACCACCGCGCTTTGCGGTACAGTTTGATAATGTGAGGGCAAAAATCACGTCCATTTGATATGTGTTCTTGTCGAGGTTTCTATGAAATATCATCTATGTCAAAGATTTACATGGTTTATTTTGGGACAGTATTTCCGAACATTGGCACAAATCAAAATCCAGAACTTAATACTAGACTTACGCACGTACCCAGTCTGCAGCTTGCCTTTATTTTATAAAGTCACTTATTGTTCCGCGTTAAATATTACATTGACTTCGAATCGTAAAACTTGACCTAGCACTCGCTTGCTCAGTTTCACTCAGTATCATGAGTGCAAAAGATTATTCTTCCTGGTTTTTCTCATCAGACTCCATTTTCACACCCACCAACGACAGTGATTGGTGATATCGAACAAATCACGAAACTTCAAATTTACAGTCAAATCTTTGCAACAGTATAAGGTGTCCTCTCCCAGTACGGAAATCCCAGGATCACTCACTATCATTCTGACCATGATCTGTTCCCTTTCTATGTCAGTTCCACTTGGGTTTGACCCCGGGGTCGCCAGAGTTCAGCAATGGAACACGAGCTGTCTAGGAAGGAGAATCTGGGCTGAGATTCCAGCTCCCCCAGCAGCCTGTTACTGACATTTACCTCATCATCAGTGGCCGGTATTTAAGGAAATCACGCGGCTAATGTCGAGGAAATACCTATCATGGTAGCTGAGACCCCTTGCAGCGCGCCGGGCCGCAAAAATTTGTCCCTACCCCGGAAACGCTTCATTTTTATTTAGTTTTTCTTCCCCCAGAATTGATCTCGAACTTTGGCGTTTTATCGGGGCAAATTGTACTATAACTGAGGGCTGGCTTTCCCCCCGATTTCAAATTGTTCTAAAACTGTGGTAGTTTCCAACGGGTATTTGGCGTAATGTCAGAGCAATCAGTGGACCTCAGCCAGGGATATCAATTCTTACATTTCCCACCCAGCGCTGTCAAAACCTGTCTGATGCCATCGCCAGGGATCAGCCGTCTCCCCTGACATGCGCACTGGTGCGCGGCCAGCGGAAGTCCATCGTTATTCGATGATGATACCCTTGTTCCTTCCTGCCATTGGATGCCATCATCGTCTGCAATCTGCTGTAAGCTTTTTGATTCATGGCGTGAGGAATCGCGTACCTTTTCTTTTTTCCTTCCGTTTTCAGCAATCATCAGATTCTAAAAATAAACAGTTTTTTTTTTCTATTATTATGTTTTAAATTTGTATTTATTTATTTATTTATTTATTTATTATTATTATTTCTTTTTTTCTGTCAAATAAAAATTAACAGAAAACTGGAATTTTCTCGTCTCTTCTCTATTTGTGTGTCGAAAGTGGAATTAAATGTGAGAAATATTACGACATTCTGTAATAGCATGTTATCTAGCAATTATAATATACAGGTTGAAGAGTTTCAAAAATACTGAAAACTCCACCGCTCGATCCACCCAACACAAAGAAATAGAAGAACCAAATTTAAAAGAGAAAAGGGACGAAGAAAACTCTGAGAACAATGACATGAAGTAGAAAAGCGAACAACAAGAACAAAATAAAAGTCGTTCAGCTAGATTAAAATTGACATCATCTATCCATATTCCTGTTAAATGTTTAAAACTTCAAAAATTCATCAAATATGACGTAGCGTCAACGAAACAATTTTTGTTGTTGTTGTTGTTGTTTTGTTCTGTTTTATTTTGTTTTTCAAATATTGGTCATCAAAATCGAGATCAGTGCATATTGTTTGTAGCACAAGCCAAAAACACCGGGAATCCTGCATGTAACCGAGGCATATGATTTGAAATTTACACATACTGACTACGGTCTCAGCACTTCACTATGTAGTGACATACAGCTCGTATGTGTATGCTCTCCAGTGACACAGTTGGTGAGTTAGTGGCAATTCCGCCGAGAGCAAAGTGCAGTCACTTTGGTAAACAGTGGCACTCTGAATGCCCGAGCCCTCCCTGCTGCACACACAATAAATTGGTGTCACTCGGCCTGGCAATAATATGGACTGGATTAGACATATAAATGTCGCGGTCGCGGTTTCGTGAGTGAGTACGCAAAACAGACGCTGAAATATACGAGTGTCGGATTGGCTGAGAACGATTTGTTGATTTCTAGAGTTTTTAGGGCATTAAGTTTTTTTGCTCTGACATACATTTTGAATACACGGATAAGATTTCATGACTAATTTTTCAACTCAGCGTTGAAAAAAAAAAAAAAAACGAGTCACTTATTGAGAATAAGCGTAATGACAGACCTGAGGAGATTTGCCTACTCACCTTTGCTCGATCGATGACAGCCGAACTTTTCCACATTACATGTTTTATTTGTCTTATGCTTGTCTTTTTCATCTATTTGTCTCTCTGGATTTTTTGCCATCTGTTATCACCAGGCTCATAACTGTCACAAATTATGGAACAGCCTAGTCATCTATTACTTTTTTTTTTTTTTCTTTCTTTAGTTTGAAATCATCCTCTGAAAGATGTCCAACGAAAAAGAAAGAAAAAAAAAAAAAACCCGTGATTCCAGGAGCAGGTGCAAGATAGTTAGGTTAAGCATCAAGTTACTATTTGTCAGTATAAAATCTCATAACATGAGGATCTTATATTATGCATGTAAACGAAAGTGATTTTCTTCCTTATGTTCTGCGCTGATTTCATTTTTCTTTCTTTCCTTCTTTCTTTGGACCGTATTTCTTCGTTAATTTTATCATTCCTTTGCTTCCTTTAAACCTTTCACCTCATAACACAATCGAATAAATGAGTACGCACATTAACAACAGGCGCCCATCATCACCTATGTCTTAACAAAAATCCACCCATATTCCCACGCCGTGCATGTGAAGAATCGACCAGACTGCGGTTTCTTACGTTTGGTTATGGCTCCTATTTGCACACAATAATTTATAACCCGTCTTGCTTACAGCGGGGTGTTAAACGTGGGGGTTTGCGTTTTCTTGTTTTTTGTTGTTTGCTTTCGACATCCCATCATTTTCTGTGATGGCCACCCAGATCTTGATGATTCTAGCACACGAGTTACGTGTCGTCTAGTTCATAACTCACCGGCTGAAGGCTTTTTAATGGGCGGGCGCATGCACCTCGACACCTTATGACATTCATCATTGGCTGATGTACTTGCATGGATTAGTGTGACACACTTTCCTATTGGCGAATGGAAATAGTAGGCGTGTCTACAGGGTTAAATCTTCGGGGGTGAGGGTAATCAAAGAGAACTGAAAATAGAATCTATCTATCTATCTATCTATCTATCTATCTATCTATCTATCTATCTATCTATCTATCTATCTATCTATCT
>JBCAUA010000013.1:4638797-4652739 GCA_038406235.1 Peronia verruculata | reverse complement strand
CTATCTATCTATCTATCTATCTATCTATCTATCTATCTATCTATCTATCTATCTATCTATCTATCTATCTTTCCATCTGTTTATTTGTCTATCTATAAATTTGTCTGTTTGTTTGATGTCTGTCTGTTTGCCTGTTTATCTGTTTGTGTAATGACGTATCTATTTATCTCTCTTTTGTTCATGTCGTTAGTTTTATCGTTCACGTATATATTTGAAGCGGACTTCATTTATGATACTAGAAAAAGGTTCCTCTAACCAATTATCTTTTTTTTTTTTTAATCTAATTCGTCTGTGAGGTGCGGGGGTGGGGGGGGTGGGGGGGGGGCGGAGAAGGAGAAAATATAATTATTCTCTTAAGACGGGAAACCACTGAATCCGATACAGCGGTCACATATATATACACGAGTTCTTTGGCTTTCTTTTGTCATGACATAGGTTCTTAAAACTGTACGTTTATGATAATAATCTTATTATTGACCTAGTGCCTAACTTCATGTGGCTGGAAAGCGGAAAAAATGCACCACATTTTCACCTTTCCCGTAACTCTATCTCTATTTGGAAATACTTGGATTAGCTGTTAAGTGTGTTGCATGCGGGTATGTGTAGTGAGTTTGCGTGTATGTGTGTGTGTGTCTGTCTGTGTGTGTGTGTGCCTGCCTGTCCTCTTCTTGTCCCCCCCCCCCCTTTTTTTTTCCTCGAAAAGACAGCCGATCAAGACAAGAGAAGAAAAGAAAAAAACTGAAAAGAAAGAAAGAAAGCCGCCATATAACGATTCTGAGATCCCGTAGTTAATCACGAGACAGGAAACAGGATCGCCTCGGCTATAAGAAACTCAATTAAAATGCTAAAACTGGGTAAATTTGGAGATGCAACGTGAGCCCCTCCAGATTTCGACGTCTTCTCTCCCAATTGCCCCCATTTAGTTTCGACCTTTTTTTTCTTCCCCATACCTTTGATTGTTTTTTCCCTCATGTCTCTCTCTCTCTCTCTCTCTCTCTCTCTCTCTCTCTCTCTCTCTCTCGCCAAAACCATTTTCCTTAAAAAAAATAAAAAAGAAAGAAAGAAGTCTTTTTCTTTACTCGGCGATTATTTCCGTCTTTAACCTTCCTAGCCTCTCCCTTGATTCTACCGTCTGCTCTCTGTTTTTACCACTTCCTCGAGTTCTTATTTTCTCAGTTCGTTTCTTTTGAGTTAGAAGAAAAAATCCCAGGGCAACCGCGTCAAAGAAACTAAACAGAGGGTAAAGGAAAAAAAAAAAGAAAGAAAGAAAATGCTATAGTTTCTTTGTGATTAATGTTCTCTCACTTTCAATTTACTCTATAGTAATTTCACCTGGTTCCGCTGTCTCTACACGGCGTCTGGGAAAAACATAACAAGTTGGGGTAAAAACCTCAGAACTTCCTACAACTTCCCTAAAGGGGATGCAAACTCATCTCCTTCATCATTTCAAATGTTTGAGTCTTATTAGACATTGGTTGGCAGTGAGGCCCGCCGGTCCTGCGCCGCGCAGACTAGAGTAAACAGTTTCCCCTCGCTAATTACCTTACTATAAATACGCTCTTTTTCCGCGCTTTTCATTTTCTGGCGACAAGACTTTCTTCCTCGCCAGAGCTGTTTAACAAACCAGTCTTTTGATTAGGCTAATGGTTTTAATCGTTTAAAAATATCCATCCCCCAGGATTCTTAGTGATTCACCACCGGAGAGATATGGCTGATAAAATGCATTTTGTATTTGTTTTTGCCTGCAGGACAGGTGTCCGCGGTAGATCTTGACTGATGGTCGCAGGTGAATGGCAAAGCCTATATCATAGACCTCACTGCCCGCCATCCATTGTCCGTCATGGTTCATGAGTCTCTGCCTGAGCGTCAGTTGTGTCCCGACAAGTTTCGGATCTGACAGTTTCTACCTCAGATAGAGTCAATTAAACATAACAAATAGAAACAAGAAACTGCTTTCTCCGGCAACGAAAGTCAGGGAACGTGATCTTGAATTGCGTTGTTGAGTTCATCCACAGTCAAGTCAAAATTGCCTGTTAAGGAAGATGGCAAAAAACAAACAAGCAAACAAAAAGTCGTCATGGACTGAGATTGTCCAATAAACAAAAGAAAAACATCGGCGTTATAGATATTCGATGAAATTCTGTAACATCTCTTTTTTTTCCCCTGGGCCATTTTTTGTGACCATTTGTCAGATGTTGAGTCTGGATTCCAAAGTCAATGCCGAGCACAAAAGTCTCGAACTTTCAGGTTAGGGAAACAGACTGAGTGTTTATTTTGGCAAGAGGTTTTCGTTTGTTTCTTTTGAAACACAAATAAAACAACTACATCCTGATCAAATATTTAGGAAAAATCTACTGCTGGTTTTTGTGTCTCGGCAAGTTTTATCCGGCCCCCTGAAATGGGATCGGACCGGCAGAGAATTAAATACCTGGGTGGCTGAGGATGGAAAGAACCCAAGTCATCTTTCATTGACATCTTCATCGTCTCTCCTTTTCCCTCGCCCTGAGCCTCGACACGATCCAATTTTGCCAAAGACGACGTTTGGAAGCCCAATTTTCAAAGCCCAAATTGCCCTTGATCATGGCGGCTCGCCTCATTTTGAAATGCCAATATGTCCCAGCTCCCTTTAATAAGGGGTGCGGGCCGATTTGACGGCAAAGACGCGGCCGACTACCATGGGACCTGATCTCTCACGGGCCTTTCCCCATTTATCACGTTTGCCTCTCTCAGTAAAGGGGAAAAGGACAACTAATTTAGTTCCTTGAAAACTGAAGTTTTTCCCTTCTCTTGTTTCTCCTTTACTTTTTTTTTCCTCCCTCATCTGATTCATCCGATCCTACCCCTTCCTCCTCCCCCCCCAACACACACACCCATCCCTCCTCCTTCTCCCTCCACACCCGACCCCAGCCTCTCCCAGCCCTTATCTCTATCCCGCGTCCTCTATTTTTATGATATTCAAAACTGTTGGGTTTGGAGATGAGGTGAGGAATTAGAGAGTGCTCAGATGTGTACAGGATTAAAACATCAACAACAGAAACGCATCCACAAGTTTAGACTTACCTGTTAAAAGCGCATCTTTCTCCCATCTATCTGTGTTTTCTATTCAGTCGTCTTGAATTAGAAGCTTCCTTTTCATTCTCATCTGTCGAACTGACTCTCTGAATTGTCATTCTGTATCATCTGTGTATCTCAGATACTTCGAATGACCATATACCTACTTTTGCAGTTTTAGAAAGCCCTCTTGCAATTGCTCAGGTTGTTTTCCTGTTTTAATGTTGAAAAAAACAAGCAAACAGGGAGAACAAAAATTAATGAAAGGAAAAGTAATCCATGTGCATTCAATCGTTTCCATATGTAGCGACATCAATTCAGTTTACAATAAGGCTGAGTCTGCACATTTTTACCTGGATCACATTTAAGCTTTGCCTTACAATATCTTCCAGAAATTGTCTATCATTGAGACCCAGCACCACATTTCCTGACCTTATGTTTCTTTGATCTCTCTATTCACAGGTTCATCAATGCCAGGCGGAGGATTGTCCAGCCGATGATTGACCAGTCCAATAGGGCCGGGCCCGGCGCCCACGCAGCGTACAACCCAGAGGCAGCAGGAATGGGCTACTTTGACAACCAGCACATGCAGATGGGACACAGTAAGTTATTTACTCCCATCGAGCTACCACTGTCCAAAGGGACTCCTGACAATAACTTTTTTTGCCACTGACTAATGCCATCATATTGTCAAAATCGACTCAGTAATCTTCTGTGACAAAAGACAATGCCAATAAGACATCGACATTGTTTTTGGGGGTAGCATGTCTTAATGTCTTGTCTGCGACTTCCACTTGACAGTTATATATTGACTTACTGATAACTGGTTTTCTCCTAAGATCATGTGAATCTACGAACTTCATTGTTATGAATTTAGTCTAATGAAAAATAAGAAGAAGAATTAAAAAAAAAAAAAAAAAGAATATGTCATTAGATATGTTTCTAAATAAAAACCATGGAATTATTGGGTCGGTATGATCTTATTTTTCAACCATGTTGCTGAATACCTCACATACACCCGCTCATAATTGTCTCATACTTACGAATATTGTAAACCAAATGTGGCACACACATAATCTGAAGTGCTGCTCACAGCTCACGGAAATTGGAATACAGCACAGCCGTCACCCACATAGTTCCCAAATAAAACACCCAATTTGCTGTTTACTGTTTGGTCATAGAATATGGTAATATTTTCATAAAATATTTGATAAAATTTACAGCTGAATTCATCATGTCTAAAATGACTGTTATTTGAAGGATAGATCTACCTGAAGTATAGCCTTTTTTTTTTTGTCTGAGCTTCCTCTACGTACTCAACTAAAGGGATTTTATTTTTCACAGTGTTATATGGGTTTCAGTTGGGATGATTTGTGTTAGGGAAGTTAATGCCTGGGACTTAATTGTATTTCATTTGACCTTTGCTCCCAGGACTTCAAGGCGGCCATGACCTGTACGACCCCATGAAGGCCGGCTACTCCCACCTGGACACCAGCCAGCGTTACGACATGCTGGGGATGCAAGGCATGCACAGGCCAGACATGTACGGCACCCCGCCCTCCTCCTACGCTCAGATGGCCCAGTTCTCTCCCCCTGTCCACTCGCAGGCCATGCTCATACCTGGACACCCACATCACATGATGATGGGTCACGGTAACCCCGGCATGGCCCACCACGGCATGGCCACAGCCCAGAGCCCGCCCCTGCACATGGAGGGCATGGGAGGACACATACAAGATATTCACGCTGGATAATCAGAAACATCTTAGACACGAACCCTTCCTCTACAACCTCTTTATGTTCTTCTGTTCATTTTACGCCATTCTGTTTACCTGTCAGAGATGAACACATGACGACGCCACTTTTGTCTTTGAACGAATTCTACCTTGCAAAGCCATTGTTATTCCAAGAGCAACTACATAGAAAACTGTTATGACGCCAAAGGATTTCTGAGAAGTACCTTACGCCCTATTTGCCCTCAGGAGTCGTTAATACACGAATATTCAGTTCCTATTACCCGAACACACACCAATATCACCATGTGCCAGCGAGTCTTCTGTGGAAGGTGGATCCGGAAGCGGTGATAGAAGGTCACCACATTGGAGTGGATGATCCAACCAGTTTTAATTCTGAAGCATGACAACGGCCAGGAATGAGCTTCTGTGCTATGGAAGAGCCCGGGAGAGGAGATGTGTGTTATGGTTAGTCATGGTTTGATAGTAGAATATGGACGGACGCGCTTCAGAAAGTGATGGTGCCCACGCCATGCGGATGCGAGAAGACCTATTAACGCAACAGATTCAGCGTTGTTTTTGCTTGTTTGTCTGTCTTTTAAAATATTTTTTAAGCTCTGGTCCTCACAGAGCAAAGAAATAGTCAGAATGATACAAGTACTTCCATACCATGCATTCTAACTTAGTTGGATAACACGAGTACAGTGGATATGATATGACGTCACTGACACCGTCACTCCGCACCCGAGAGTCGAGCAAGCAAATAAATTGGAGAGCTCCCTTGCAGCCCTCAGCCTCCACAGACCCGCCATCTTGCCAGAGATTATTTCTTTCTTCAGTATCATGACACGGAAGATTTCAGCGAGCCAAGAGATAACGTGCTTGTGGGCTAACAGTGACAGTTATACGTCTGTGAGATAGGAGTGTATGGCGGTACCTGGGGCCCTGCACCCTTTAACCTATGGAATAATGTGTCGACAGCACAGATGCTCGGGATCTTCCCATGCTCCATTCACTCACTGCGATTGCATTAGACAACATCACGGCCTCTCAAACAGACAGTTTAAATGAATACATAACCAGGTGACATATTCCTGTTATATCTAGCGAGCTCCCGAAATAACTGACTATAACCTTCACCAGAGGCATTTCATATCTTGTGATATTCCTTTCTCGTCTACAACACGGACTGGAGAGAGATAAGGGTGTCGTGTGCTCTTCTCTCCAACCGTGACCATTGTACCAGCGAAATTTGAAAGAAGGGCACCATGCAAAGAGTGTGCCAGGGGTCACGAGACCCTACATCGCTGGCAGAGATTCCTATCGCTGAGAAGATATGACTGGACCTCGCCCACTATCTACCGGAATAACCTGATCTGTTCTGGCTCCGAGAAGCTCAAAGGATGACATGATCTTACCATCATTTTCAATGGCGCTTGTTGCATTTAACTGGAAGTGGAATGAAATCTGATAATTTTATTACCTAGTTTAGGCAATTTATGTTAATTTATGATTGACTATTATTACTGTTTAAAATTGTACTCGAGACAAATATTTTCAATGGTTATAGGGGGTGATTTTAGAATGGTGCGCATTCGTGCCTGGCAAAAGAATAGAAATCTTTAGAAGGAAAAAAAAAAAAACAGACCTCTACATGGAAAAAGGTCCCAGTATCTGTAGATGATCAAAGTCATTTATGCCTTAAGAAAAACAGAATTAAAGCATCTTCTGTATTTTTCCTGGAATGGTTCTGTTGTGCACAAAATATTTTTTTACAAGTATTCTCATCGTCCTGAATTTCAAGGGATAGCGTTCAGATCGGCAGCACAACTTTTAGTGTTTGCAGATTGGGATAACTTTTTGGCATCGTTTTTCCCTCGACGGTGATGTGAACTGAGAAATCTGGCGCTATTGTAGATTCCAAGTTGTAATCAGTACCGGCATAATGGCAAAACTGAATCAATGACGTCGGTGAATTCTTATCCTTCTATTGTGTCTGTTTGTTTGTTTGTACATTGTTTTACCACATGTTGAAGAGAAGCGATGGATCCTCGCTCGGGGCGTGTCGGTGGGTCAGTCCATCCGCTCTTCCTGCTTACCAAAGAGGGGACGCAGGTAATACCATCTGAATTACGACGACAACAAACCTAGTCATATTTTTATCTGAGTCCTCTGCCCTTGTCCTCGTTCTGTTTGTTGTTTGATTGTTTTTTTAAATCAATTATTGAATCAGTATGTTACAGCCAGTTATAATTATTACTGTTATTATTAATAATACTATCATTATTATTATTATTATTATCTCTGTTATGAATAATATTATTGTTATTCTCGTTGTTTTTGACATTATTTAAGAAAGAGAGAATAATTCTTATCCCCCGTTTCAGTGACAATTCGATACTGTAATTGCAGTGATGATTATGATGTTAAGTTTATTCACTAGACTTTGTCAAGTTGACTGACTTGCTTAGTTGATCGAGCCTGTGTTCGCAAATGATTTCTGTTCAGCATTTCCTTTGTTCATTGTTCATTTTTTTTTTGTTTGCCAGCTGTATGAACCGTTCATTATAGCAAGCTATGTTATTTCCAGATTTTTTCTTCTTCTTTTTTTTTTTCTGATTCGTTCAGTGAATGTGCTCAAGCTAAATTATTGTGTAAGGTCAACTATTAAATTTCCGTGGGGCCCTTTCATATATCTTACATTATAGCGATGTTGTGTTTTCCTGTATTTGCGACTATGCTATAGTAGCATATTACATTTATTTGCATGAATGTTTATCACGTGATCTGACACTTGTGGAATGTAATAGGAAATTAAATTGATAACGCTATTGGATCTGAAATAAATGCATTTGTCTCTGTATGATTAAACCGGATACCTCGCAACATGGCTGGAAACTGTAACCAAGCAATCGAGACCAGTTTAAGCTTATATAAATATTGTAAAATAATGAAACGAAAGAAATTAAACTAAATAAATGTCTACATTAAATGAAATCAAATTAATTTTAAATCAAATAAAATAACAAAAAATAAAATTATTAAAAAAGTAAATAAAGTAAGATGAAATCAGAGGAAATGAGTGTGTAGACAAGAGAAGACATGCAGCTAGCTTGGACCTATATCAGCCATTTTCACATCTTTGTCACCAGTAATATGGAAGGGAGGGGGAAAAGTCTTTGTTATTAGCGCATTTGGCTTATCATGCCATTCCCAGATTCGGTTTGCTTTTCTTTCTTTTTCTTTTTTTTTTTGGTCTCTTGTTCGAAAAAATAATACATGGGAGAGTGTAGGAAGTTATAAGCAAAAGTCGAGAAAAAAAAAAGTGCGTTGTATTATATGCAAACGTACAAACGTATATTACTCGTTTTGCATTTACACCCCTATCTTTCTGTCTATACGCAAGAGCGTTCATTTATTTAAAGTAGAAAATGTATACCTGTCGAGAACATCACTCCTTTTAATGTCAGCAAGGTAGAAGTATTAATTATTTGTTCTCTTTAATCGAATGAGCCATATTTTTAACGTTCAGATGCATTCCAGTTTTTTCTTTTACTTCGTCCCCCGCAACCAAATCTAGACCTATCTTATCATTTTTATTTGCCTGCTTGCGTATATCATGTTTAAGTTAATATCGATGCTCTAAGTTCCGTGCGAATGGTTGTTTGCAGCGTACGCTGTGTCGATCCATATTGGAACAGATATAAGTCAAACGATTTCAGTCGTTTGCCTCCGTAATTAGTAATTCTTGGATCAGATTTCATCCGATTCACTCAGTCGGTAGGCCTCGCGTTAACTTTGCGTTGTGGTTTACTGCTATTTTGTAAACGAGAAGGCAATTTAGATGAAAAGGCGAATAGAACCTGACAGCAAAGTCACGCCTGACTCAGTAGATCAGGAAACTAATTTATGATTTCAACCACGCAACTTCTCGATTTGCTGACTTGGCAAAATTTCTATCGATATTTTTGAAATATCAGCAGAATCTATGTCCGTTTTAGACATGCCGACTGGGAACATAAATGTAAAGGAAGAAATTACATAAATTATAATTTTATATGAAGAATTATATATTTTTGTTATTATGGCCCAGCGAATCCATGACTATTTTGTCTCTCGATCTGATTGGATATTTGTCGAGATTTTACCACGGCTGCGTTTCAAAACCATGTTGATCTTTCTGTTTCGTTCTAAAATACTTCTGCTGCCAATAGCTTTCTTCTCAACTGCATAATTTTACTCTGTTTTTCTGTATCATTTGGTTGGTTAAATTCCAGGAATTGTCGCCTTCCGTATTTCCCCGCCTTTTAGTGCAGGATTCGGGAAATGATTCTAATTCTGAGTTGAAGTTTTGTCACGTAACGATGAGTCGTTTGTTTCATTATGTCGTGTGAATTTGTTTACATATTCAGAATAGAATGGTGTGTTCCTTCAAACAATATTGTTACCAAAGAAATTGACATGAACTATGAAATTTGTACAAAAGTGATATAAATTACATACTTCTTTAAAAATGTCTTCATGCATGTAACATTTTCCTTTATTAAGTATTGTTGTTTTTTGTTTTGTTTTTGTATGTCCTGAATACTATGTTTTCTGCATGTATACATATATTATACATAATTATATTTATACAAACACGGTGTGGCAGTCAAAGGCTATTTGAGTTTAATACAGATGTCATAGTATACGAACATAATAAAGGCTGTTCCAGATAATAGGTATATAATATTGTAATATTCAAGTTTATGCTACCTTTAGTGTTCCATAGCAGGTGGCCCAATTACAAATAGTATCGGGCACTCTTCACGGAATCAAATTAGATAATTAGGCCAAAGGCCAAAAGGCAGGGAGTGTATATGAAATGGCGAGGAAATGGGACTTAAATTTTCTTTTAATTGCTCTTTTTTTCCCCTCGAACGACTAAGTTTGTTTCCATAAATTTTATAATATATATAAAGTTATGTTAAGGGTAAAACAACCTTTAAAAAGATAAAAACGATAAAACCAGAAATGACCAATAGGTTAAGCCTACTTCTAACCATATAGAAAACACGAACCTAATGTAACCATGAAAAGAAGGGTAATTATGAAGACTTTTTTTTTTTTTTGAAGTTCTTTCTCGCTTCATTTCTCTTCAATTCATAATTCCCTCGAAAGACACCACGGAGACTCAGCCAGACGTCTATTTTTGCTACAGGATTAACTTATTTTATTTTATTTTTCATTTTTTAAAATTTTATTTATTTATTTATCTATATTTTGTTTTTGCTGTCGTTGTTATTTTTTACATTTTTTTTTCTTATTATTGTTTCTGTTATTATCGCTAATGGTTTTTGGGGGCAAATACTGCCATATCTATGTACAAAAACAACCAAAAAAATATTCCTTATTCTTTGTATAGAAATGTCGGCCCTTATATTGTGTACTTCACGGCGTGTGTAAAGAAGATATTGCGTGCGTGACTGGGGAGCTCTGTATACTGTTGGGCTCTGTGTCTGAGTTATTGTTCCATGTAATTATGATGTTAAAATTTCAGCAAATTGTGAGTTTTAAGGGACGGAGTAAAATATCACTTACGAAGACACCGTATCACGTGACACTAATCCGAGGATTTTGTGTGTTTAAGAACTAAATATTTCATATTACGATAGAAACTAAAATACACTGCGAGAAAAACACACACACACACAAAAAAAAAAATGAACGCATTTTGTAAAATGTTTTAGCACATAAGCGGGGAATTTTTTATTTTTATTTTTATTTTTATTATTATTATTTTTATTATTTTTTGGCTGCATTGAAAGTTGTAGAAGAAAGAACAGTTGTATTGATCGATTTCTAAACTGGAAATAGAATATCATCATCATTATTATTTTTATTGTTGTTGTTGTTGTTATTATTACTATTATTATTTTCATCACTAACATGTATAATTATTATTATATTTTTATTATTATTATTATTATCACCGTCTTCATTTAAATTAGCATTATATACAGCTTTTGCTCTTGTTTTTATCTTTGTTTTTGTTATTGCTATATAATCATTATTATTATCATTATTATTATTATTATCATTATTATTATTATCATTATTATGACTATTATTTTTATTACTGTTATTACTATCTCTGTTCTTATTCATGTCATTTCAAAAAGACAGAGCGAGAGATTAATTGTAACTTGATACGGTGTCTTTCTGAGGGCTTTTTCTCCAACCGAGAATAATTTGATAACGAGAACAAAAAACGCGTTATATAATGTCCTTACCTCATACACGAATGCCAGCTAGTTATGACAGAGACTGGTTGCTTCGCTTACTGCATTGAATGGCTTGGTTAAGTATTGGTCATTTATTTTTTTTATTTTTTATTATTGTTATTATTATTATTGTTATTATATGTTTCTTTGTTTCTTTGTTGTTGTTTGTTTGTTGCTTTGTATGTTTGTTTTGCGTGTAATCGTTCGTGTGAATATCGTAACATAGCACCATAGTCATACAAATAAATACAACCATGTGTTGTATATGTGGAGTAATCACTGACTTGCTTAGGGCAGATTAAGTTTTAACTTACCACTATATGAATTAAGCAAAATGAAGCTTTAAAAAAGAAATAATTGGATTTGTTTAAATAAAGATCTACATGTACACGTATATAAATTTATACCAGATCTATTATTTTTTAAATATTATTACCATATTAGTCTAGAAGCCTTGTTACAATAAAAGTGTGGAATCCTTACTTGTATCCAACTTTGAGCTAGAAAAAAAAAAACATTTTTTTTTAAGAACAATTTAAATATCATTGTTTAAAGTATAGAACTAGACAGATATACACTAATCCTCTTCCATACTTGGCTTTGGCGCAAAAGGAACGAGGTATCAAGTCAGCATGTGCCGCGTTAAGAGTCTATTTGCAATACCCAACTGCATGTCAGAGCAATCGAAAGTTTCTGGAGAACAATTGAGCGCAGATCTAACGAGACAAAGACCCCACTTTGGATATCCCATCCCAGAGATTTAATTTGAATTTTTCAATTAAAGGATCCATTTAAGTTTTTAGAATCCATTCAGCGCAAAATGGCTGGATTTCGATAAAGATTGGAACAGCCTTGTAGATAGATTATTCTTGCATTCCCCAACGAAGTCTTGGGCATAGTGAAATTATGAGGTGCACGTGTAGCTAATTTGTGAGAATCAGATTTTTTTTTTAAAGAGAAAAAAGTTCTTGTAAAACATAAAAATGGTCTTTAAATTTTAAAAAAATGACAAGACTTTTATAAATCTTTGAGCAATACTCGGATGAGAAAAATGGTTATCGGAGCAGATTTTCAAATCGTGAATTCGTTCCTTCGCCGGAAAACTCAGACCTGAAATGTTCTAGACATAACACATAGACTCCTAGGCGGTGTCAGAGGCGATGAAAAACGTATATGATTAAAAACGCAGGTTTTATAGCCTGCCATAGACAGCGTGTTGGCTGGGCTATAATATATACAGATAGAAGACAGAAAGTTCCAAGCTGGTAGGAAATAAGACGTAAAGACTGGGCTATGTAACAGCTTGTGTGATTGGTGGAGAGCTTGCCACGTGATCAGTGTAGGTTCTCTGATAATGGCTGATGGTGTCTTATGTTGTTGTTGTTGTTGTTGTTGTTGTTGTTGTTGTTGTTGTTGTTGTTGTTGTTGTTGTTGTTGTTGTTGTTGTTGACCCCACTGTGGTGATGTTAAGTTTGATAATTAAATGCGCGGATGTTTGGTGGCGTCTGACTTTATGTTCACATACAAGAATATGTTTACAAGAAAAAAATATGTTTAAAAAAAATAATTAAGTAATTAATAGAAAAATAACAACTGTGTCACTATTTTTCCTTCTCGAGTGTTTGTTTCTTGAAACGAAAATCTCTGCATGGAAAATATCGATACCAGGTGACAAGGACTGATATGTAATATATTTGTGCAGGCGAAATCGGTCTTTCGATTTCTTACAATAACAAATACACAGTTGCGGTTTCTGCCATTATTTTCATGATGAATCATTATACATATGGACATGATTATAATTAATTATGATTCTTCTTATTATTTTTTTAGTGAATGTCTTGATGTGGGTTACCGTTCATGTTTTCTGAAAGAAAACTACAGCATGGCGAAACACTGTAATTCTCTTTGGAATGTCTGTCATTTTTTGGTGCGTTTGATATTTCGTTGTCTTCATAACGAATTTCGTTGTCTTCATTTTGGAATACCCATGATGATAACTGTGTTTATTGAAATGAAATGTCATATTTGTTATATCTGTGTCTGATTTTTTTGTTTGTTTTTTGTTTTCCGGGGTAAATAAAAAGTCATGTACTACTATTCAGATTATCATGAATTGACTCGAATGATTTTTTTTTTCCTATGTACATTGCAAAACAGAAAGAAATAAGAAATGAATATTTGGTCGTATCTGTTGTTTCCAGCGTTTTATGTTATTTTTGTTTTTGATTTATTGAGAACTTTATTTTCAAGTTGTTTGTATCTGGTGTGTCAGACAAAAATTAACATTTTATTTTCTTGTTTGTGCGAATATATGTCAGTATATTTGTATATGAAGATGGCAGAAGCACGAGTGAGGATTATCATTATATGTTGTCAAAGATTAAATGAAAAAAAAAAAACATTGGACAATAAAAGTAAACCTACGCAAATCAAATGTCGTAACTGTTGTTGTTTAGCTGTGCATTTTGTTACTTTTTCTCACATTCTACCTACACTATTTGCCACGCAGCCAGTCAAAATGGGACGTATGTCGATTTTTACACCATATTGGCGAGGAGGGTTGATATCCTATGAAAGCTTATTTAATACTACCCTTTCAGGTGGTGAAAAAAGTTTTGATCTAGCTCTATTCTAGCCAGAGATATTACAGGTTAAAGAGACAAGGGGGGGGGGGGGGGGGGGAACTCACCCAACTATGAGTTTAAATTGAGTTTAAATGGACGGTCGAAACGCATAATTTACATACCTACCTCACAAAAACAAGATTTCATAAAGTAATATTTATAATCGAGGGTAAGACCGATACTGTCTTGTTCAGAAATAAATGCACTTGCGATTTCTGCAAAAAAAAAAAAAAGACAAAGAAGAAGATGAAAGAAATCGTTGTCTGGT
>JBCAUA010000013.1:4628649-4638697 GCA_038406235.1 Peronia verruculata | reverse complement strand
CTTTGTACAGCGCCTAGAGCCTTTTCAGGGATTGGGCGCTTTATAAATGATCTTATTATTATTATTATTATTATTATAAAACTGATGGGAAATGTGTTTTTAAATAAATTTTCTATCCAGATTAGCTTATAAATTTAATATTGTTCGAATAAGAATAGCTTGTAATTTTTATTATTATTATTATTATTTCTTTTATTTTGTTAGATCTTCACAAAAAATAAAGCAGGAAATGTAGCACAGGTTGAAATATTGTTATTATGTTATGGGCTAGATTTGAAGTGGTTACTGCAGGATTGTTAAAAAAAAAATAAATAAATCAATTTCATTATAGAAAAAGCAATAGAAAACTCCAGCCATGTCACAAGTAATCAAGTATTCTACTCGCAATCAATCTCTATTTCCTGTCATACTAGTGTTCAGTGTGACCACCACCTCAGTGTGGGCAACATCCATGTGATAAGAGAATTTCTCCTGAATGCATATCAGCATATCGTGATCCACTATGTTGATATCTATTGTACTTCGATGTTTGAAGTAAATGCAATCTTTAACATTTTCCCACAAGAAAAAATGTGGAGTCTAGGGATGTTGCATGCCAAGTTAAAAAAGCAAGGTGGAGCATTTTAGGAGAGGATAGATTAATTCGAATTGCATTTGAAAATCATGCTGTGCAGTGACAACGGAATTTGTTTTTGTGACTCAAGAGCAGAGAGCACCGTTTGCTGAGGACTTGCCATCTGATGCTAAACAAACAACCTTGCCAGAAGAACGACGCAACCACAGCACTTCTGTGGCGGATAACCAAAACTTAAAAAACTCAGCTTTCAAAGTGTCATTGACTCATTCCATGACAGCATTTTAGAACTTAAGCAATGCATGAGGAAATCGGTGCATTCTTTTTGAAAGCCCTGTAAATTTTCTCTGTGTACAAATAATATTGAAAATGAAGTAGGGAGAATTTTTGGGAGAAGTGTACTTGTTGTCTGTGCCTTCATAAAATTATATTTCCATGATACCCACTATGATTATTTTTGTGGTCTAAAAATATTGGTTACAAAGTCAGATTCAACTCATTATGTCCTGTACAACAATATGTTTCCTTAATTTCCTTTTTTTTTATTTTTATTTTTTTCTTATATTTCAGGCACAAGATTTAACTGCCATCGTGTCATCCTTGTGTCATGTTCAGATTACTTTCTGTCCATGTTCACAAGCGGAATGCGAGAATGCAACCAGAAAGAGATTGAATTGAAAGGCATCACTGCCAAAGGACTGGAGAAAGTCATTGAAGTGGTGTATACATCTACTACGACACTAGAGGGAGATGATATTTTTGATGTCATCGCAGCTGCAACACATTTGCAGGTCACGCCAGTTATAGAATTCTGCGAAAGGAATTTCTTAAGTGGCATGAATACAACAAATTTTTATGACTTCATTAACACAGCAAAATTGTACAGCATGCAGAATGCTTTGAAGCAAATTGACGTGTTCATTGCACGAAATTTGATGCAAATTGCCAAGGAAAACACCTTGAGCCTGCTGACTTATGAGCAAATGGTCAGCTGCCTGAATAGTGACAAGTTGTGTTTTCGTGAAATGGATATCTTTCATATCACCTGGGAATGGTTAAGAATGGATCCTAAACGTCTTGTTCATGCCCCAGCACTGATGAAGCTGATTCGCTTCCCCTTAATCAACCCTGCTGATCTGGTGCATCATGTCCAGGGTGTCGACCTGATGATGTCTAACCCAGAACTGCGCCAAATGGTTCTGACAGCACTGAACTATCACGTTGTACCTCATTCACAGCCATTACTGAACACCACCTCTACTCGCCTGCGTTCCTTTGTGGAAAGGCTAGTCAGTGTTGGAGGCCGTGAGATCCACCCTAATCCATGTCTGCATGATGAACTGCTGGTATTTGACTCAAAAATTACTTCCAGCAGTCTGCTCAATCGCCAGGAGATTGCTACATTGCCCAGTGCTCTCAGTCACATGCAGGTGCTTGTTTATAATAACTTTTTGTATGTCTTAGGTGGCTGTACTACTCAGTGTGCACATGGGGAATCTGCAGTGAATTCAGTCCTTCGCTATGATTCACGTTTTGACACTTGGTTTCAAGTCTGTCCAATGTTAAACAAACGAGCCTATTTCTTTGCGGGAGCACTGAATGACAAGATCTATTCTGTGGGAGGCAAGTTTAAGGATGGAAGTCTCGCTACAGCTGAGTGTTATGATCCAGCGGAGAATACATGGGAGCTTATTTCTTCTATGCCCATGTCATACCATGCTCATGCAGGTGCCACATATGGAAATCACATTTTTATATCCGGAGGGTATTCAGGTAATCACTTCACACCTGACATGCAACGCTATGATCCACAGGCCAATGCATGGGAAGACATGGCGCCAATGCTTACACCGCGTGGCTGGCATGTGATGTGTGCCTCTCATGACAAACTGTTTGTGTTTGGTGGTTGCAATCTGAATGTTAACCAGCAAGCCCAGCCAGTGATGCAGTCTGAGTGCTATGACCCTGCCACCGATCAGTGGACCATTGTGGCCCCACTGTCCATATCTCATAAAGAGGCTTCATGTGTGGTTTATCGGGACAATATATATGTACTGGGTGGATATAATGTGCAGACCAAAACAGGACAAAAACTGGTGAGCAAGTATGATGTGTTCTCTGGCATTTGGGAAACAGTGGGAGCTCTGCCTAGAAGTTTAACCGGCGTGGGTTACTGCACAATCAAACTTCCTTCCTATGACCCAGAAGAATTACAGGCAGAAGTGGAATAATTTCTTTAATGTTTTTCTATTCTTTTCATTTTTTTTTTTTTTTTTAAACTCCACTCTTTTAGTGTTCCAGTGCTTTGCAATAGGGTTGTAAACTTTTGAGAGTGGGTGAGAAAATGCATCGAAGATTTTTTTTTTTTTTATTGGTATTTTTGTGAAAGGACATGGACAGCAATTTCCAGCCATAATAATAAAACTACTTCAGCCAGTGCTGAAACAGGAAGACTGAAGGGAATTCTAGACGTGTTATTTTGTTAAGAGGTCAGTTTGACCTCCATATGTGATGATGCTTCAGGACGCAAGTGAAATAAATGCTATAACAAAAGATCTGTGACAAATCTTTTTTAAATGGCAGGAAAGGCCGTGCCTGTCATATTTTTTGTCAATATCTGTGACTCAAAAACTTTTTCAGTTTGTGATGTAGATAGATACAGGTGTGAAAGTGCTGAAGTTTGTAAGATTTAAATGCTGTGATTTTTTTTTTTCACTATTTAAATCAGGGTAGCTCATTTTTACATGTTGGTTACAAAACAAATTCTTTGTAATGTTTTCTCAGGTTAGGAAACAAAACAAAGGTATAGGTGTTTGAATGTTTTACAGACAATAATTAGTGAAGATAGTGTCTGTTGATGCTTTGCATGTTAAAGATGGTCTGAGTTTGTGAAATAGAAGCAGTATCGATGTCATGTAATGTATGATAATTACATGACATGTGTATGGGAACTATTGAGAGAGAGGAAAATAAAAAGAGATGTAGCATTGTTGATTTCAGTTCCCTTCTCCCCATTTCATATTTATTTAGTAATGGTGTCCAATCAGTGGAAAAATGTTTTAACTAAAGTTGAAAAATGTGTAACTCTCAATACAGCTTTTTACAGACTGTCCATATTTGTTGTTTTTATCTTGCTTTTAGAATTCACACTATGTGTATTGTAATGTGATCAGGCAAAATTTTTGTACTAGAAAACTTTTATTATAAATTGATTCAGATCTATTTCTGTAGTCAGTTTTATTTATAGAGTCATTAAGTTTTTATGTCAGGGAAACTCAATAAGTTAAGAACACCTGTCTTCCATTAAAGTGTGTCCTTATTTGATTATTATGAATTGTCTCTCTGTCATTGTAGAAATAAGGTAGTTCATTGAAGCTGCTGTCATGTTTCAGTTCTGTCATCATCTGAAGAAAAATAATGTCAGTGTTTTTTTTTATCCTTGCACTCAAGTATTCTCAAAATTATGCTTTCAAGCACTTGGCTCAGTTCTTAGCTTTATTATCTATGTGCAATCTCCAAACGCTACTTTTTTTAAAAAAAAATTTGTTTTCTTGTCAGTCAAACAAAATTTTGGGGCATTTCATTTTTATAGATATATAGATATGAACAAAGCAGCTTCAGCCTGTTGTATTGTGGTGTTCTTTGTGCTCACCATGAGATTTTGCAGCTAAATTCTGCTGGATATTCTTTGCTGTCAGTGGAATTTTGCAGCAAAATTCAGCCCTAAGAAAATAATAGCATTTGGTATTATGTTGATGAATAACAGTCACATTGTATGGCTTTTTTAAATGAATGATAAGTGAGGTCTAACTAGGAAAAACATTTTCTTACTTCAGTCTTAAAGAATGCATTTCGTAGTTGTTAATTTTTGGCATGTAGTAATCTTGGTTGGATTTTTTGCTAATTGCCACAGAAGTGTCAAATTTCGTACTTTAGTAGGATTTCTACTTTTTTGGCTGTCAGTAATTTCTCTGTTGGCACCATTGACGGACTTCAGTTTTACAGGTTGTTAAAGAATATGCCAGGAGCTTTTCCTACTTTTTCATGTAGACAGATTGGCATCCTTGTTGCCAGTATTTTACATTTAACGGAATTTTCTTTAAAAAAAAAAAAAAATGCCCTTATAAATAGCTGTAGTGAAAGTATTTCCTCATTACGAGAAGTCTTCAGCACTAGGTAGGCATTTTATGAAGGATAAATATAGTCGTAATAAAGTGGGGAATGTGGAGAAGTGAAATTTTCTTTAAATTCTATGTTGTCTGTCACATAAGGGCTTGCTCATGTTCATGAGATCTGATTTTACATGATATTGACTGTACTAGCTATGTCTCACAGTGTGAAGTTTATCTTGTGGACTTTTAATGAACTTAGCTTTATGAACCGTTCTCATTTTTTTCACTTTTTAAAATGTCAGCTTTTTGAAAACAAATGAGATGCAACATGATGGAATTAGGCTTTCATCAAATTTTGAGCATATAATTGAGTTATTGATACTAATGTTAAGCTTATTCATTTCCGTCTCTGTGTGTGAAAAAATCGTTATTTTACGTTAAGTAGTAGTCGAGATATTTGCAGTAAAGACGCTGGGGGTGACCTGTTGCTACAGATTTATTTAGTGAGAAAATGGCCAGTCACTTTTGTAAATCCTTGTTAATCTTTGTTAGCCCGTGCCGCAAAATTACATATTTTTGGGCCTTTATCTACTTCAGCAAATTTAACTGTGAAATTATGCATTTTTAGATTGATATAGAGGGTTCTGTGAAGAAAAAAAATTGTCTTGAAAATTTGTTCATTGTTGAAAAACGTAATTTCTCTGGTTACCTATTTGACGAATGCCTGATTTCACTGTGTCACATCTCAAATGCTTTTGTGAGAAAAATTCCATTTTAATCAATATTTTCAAAGTTGTAATTTTATTGATAATCTGCAACATCTGTTGTAACCAACAAAATAAAAGCGGAATGAAAGTTATATATTATATGTATATGCTGGTCATATGAAGTCACCGACCTTCAAACTGTGACAGTACTGTATCGGTAAAAATTTTTTTTTTTTTTTATTCTGAAAATATCTTTTCAAATTTATTGAGTGATTGTCTCAACAGAAGATTCACTGAAAAGTGTTTACAAGTGAAACAAAGATTTACTCGTAGTCAACAATTATTTATCTCAGTATGTGCCAATTTTCCTCCTACTCCTAGTGTGATTTTTTGTCAAAGACTGTCATTGTGTCATCATCACTGTATGCTACAAGTTATATTAGTTTATAGAATGACATTGCAAGTCATTGACATTATGAGACCCAAGTGACATAACTCTGTTGATCACCAGATTACATGAAAATGGTGTTTTAATCAAAATGGTGAAATCTTTCTGGGCCAGTAATGTACACAAAAAAGTCAGAAATGTATAAAACAATCAACTGAGTAAATCATTTGAGAACGACTTTGAGATGCAGTGATAGCTGATTTTACAAAATCCATCGGGTTCTGGAAAATTCACTTGAATTGTTTCATCATAGAATCAGGCATAGTTACATTATTATATATGTAGATGAAAAAATGTTTTAGTAGCCCATGACAACAGAAATGGCTGCAGATGTATATGAAAATATATATCTTGAGCTATTGAAGCCAGGTTGAAGTGGGGATTTTGTTTTATATTGTTTGTTTATCAGACAGTGAGTGGAGCCAGGGGAGTTAACCCTATCCAGCATATAAGCCCCCAATTTAGTGTAAGTTACCTTTCCTAACCTAACACTTAGGGAAGATTATGTCGAGTCCTTCTTGGGGAGAATCCTGCCAATAGAAGAGAATTAGTTTCAGTTTGTCATGTTTTAAATCTGAATGTTTTCTTTGTGTGAGCATGACAAGTGACAATATATATTGAACTATTTAAATACTCTGTTTTATTTATTTATTTTTTTTTATTTAAATCAAAATGGCAGAGAAAAAAAATCACCTTGGAAAATAAAAATTGTGATGAAGTAAGTACTAGTAAAAATGCAGTGGACAAATATGAATACTAAAATAGACTGGTCTTCAAGATGTTTGTCTCATGTGTATTATATTCTTTACTCAGTTTTATGTTCACTACAAGCTTGTTCTTGTGAAGTGTAAATGGGTAATTTTATTTCACCACTTTCAGGTGCCATGAATAAACACAAATACACATACATGTTCCAGTGAAATCACGTGGCTCTGCCAAATCCCTAACCCTCGTTTGGACCATTGGCAATGTTTTACATTTCTGACAATATGGTCCCTTATCATTTTTATATGTTTTGTTTCTTAGATTTAAAAACAATGCATAGTTTTGTCTTTTCATATCCTCTCTCTTCCACTTTTTCTCTTCCTGGCTTCTCTTTGACGATTGAGAACATTATGCAGCAGCAGCATAGACTGAAAAACTAAGCACCACAGAATTTCAGCAAGCTCCCACCATTGCCACTTTCTGATATGAGATGCGACACAATGAAATCAGGGACTCATGAAACTGAGGTGATCCGAGAAATCACATGTTTTTCAATGGTAATCAGTTTTAACTTTATTTTTTATTTTTTTCCTTCACAGAACTCTTCTTTATCAATCTAAAAATGTATTTTTCAGAGTTAAATATGCTGAAATAGATTGACAAAAACTCAAAAATTGTGATTTAGTGGCATAGCCCAATAAAGTTAAAGAAAGATTAACAAAAGGGACTGGCCATTTTCTCACTAAAACAGATCACCTCCATCATCTTCATTGCCAATATCTCGACTTCTACTAAGCAAAAATTGTTTCACACATGAAAGGGAAATGAGTAATCTTTACAGAGATACTTACTCCATACGTTCAAAATTTGATGAGAGCCTGATTTCACCGCATCACGTCTCATATCATTTTCTATTTGTCAGTAAGGTGTCTCTCTTTAATCTTCGTTATCGGGACAGCAAATGTGGAAGGACATATGAGCATGTCGACTTACATAAAATAAATGCATCATGCTGTTCAATGTGTATGATCTTCCGTTTTTTGCTTTTCTAAGCATTGCATACTTGGACGTACAAATTCAACTGAAGAAGTACTATCTCGATATTCAGCAGGCTTATCTTTCATTTTAGACAGTTTAGTTTTTCAAGTGTTGAAAGACATGTAAGATAAAAGTTCGGAAACTGCTGAGATCATTTCTGAATCATTAACTTTGGGGCAGGGGGGGGGGGGGGGGTCCTTAAAAAAGTCTTTTTTAAAACTTTTGTCATGATCAACATAGGTTGCGGTTATTTCCGCGTGTCTCATACGTATGTTTTAGGAAGTCAGATCGGATTAAAACAGATAAAGACATTTATTAGAAATTTATTTTTTAAACATCTTTTTAAATTGAGATTAAATGATTGATTTCAAAAGACAGGAAAGTGAAGTTTTCACTGGTTTTCTTTGCAGCTCTGCTTTATTACTTCATTTGCTACAGTGTACGTGTACTAGTCTATTATCTCTACTTATTAACACTTTAAAAATCAAAAGTGTTGTTTTAATTAAATAAGATTTCTTTTTTTTTTTTTTTTAAATATCAGATTCTTTTTGTCAGGATTTCTGTTTCAGCTATTTAACACTTACAATGTTCGTATGTTTGTCTCTTCACTTGACATCAAATCATGAGTGATACCATGTAACAAAATGTGTGCAAGTGAACTTCATTTCATCAGCCAAAATGTTGTGTATTTATATTATAAGATTGTTGTTGATTTTGTTCACCTGCCAGCAAGTTTTGTAGCAGATGCTATGTGGAAATCTGTTTTGCTAATGCCATGTCACAAAACTATGCTGAACTAATGTGAATGAATGTACTCTGTCAGAACAATGTTTAGTTATATGGAGAACTTGACTCAGTGAAACAACCATGCTGCTCTTATGTCCTGTCCAAGAGGAAGAGAATAAAAGTAGATGAAAACAAATGTTTTCAGTGTGTGGAGTTATTTTTGTTTTCGTTTTTTTTCTAACTTCTCATTCAAGTTATTCATTGCCGTCATCGTATAGATGGCCCTACTCATCGTTTGTTTAAAAAGTCAGCTAGACTCATTCATTCTTATCTGTACCCTAACTTATTGAATATATTATAGCCTATTATGTCAGTTTTATAGATGAACCTTTCTAAGACTTTACCAGCTGATTTTATGGTTATGTTATTGTGAACAATACTAGCCAAAAATTTAGAAACTCAAAGTACTTGGCATTGGAGATTCATATTTCAGTGAACTGTAGAGGCATTAGGATTTGAATAATTTGATATTAAATTTCTATCAAATGACCTTTGTAATATAATTACGAATTTATACCCTAAATCTGCTACAAAACCTATGACAGTCATATGGACTTGGAAACTACCGAATTTGTCCATGTGAAATTTTGCACACAACGCTGTTGCACAAAGATCTGTGTTTCTACTTACAGTAAAAAAAAAAAAAAGCTTACTATGTTTGACGTTATTCTGAAAAGGTGAAAATAATTGAATAATAACTCACTAGAGTGTTGTATCTGAATTGTACACTTGGCAGAAGGACTTGTTCAAAACACCAAGCCTGTTTTCTTTCTGTAACATTCATTTAATTATCCAGAATACCAAAAAATCAAGGTGCACATGCTTGTGCCAGACTTTCAGTCACAGGGCAGTATCAACATTTTGACCAAAATTTGAATCATCTCCTACTAAGGACGTGGGTTCTCCTCTAGTGATCTGTAAAGCTGTTTGTTAGTTGCTGAAAAAAAAAGGTCATAATCACACATTGCTGAGCTTATTTCCCACAGGAGGTTGAATTGAGATAACATCCACCAGCAGGGCGAAAGACATACATGTATATAGAACATGGTAAGGAAATTGAATGGTGTCCACAGAACACAAGACAGCCATCACACAATTTTTGATGAAGAAATTTTTTAAATCTTTTGTAAATGGTATTGCAATTTCATTTCCATTTCCAGACTGAAATCAATATAATCATTTTCAGTAGTTCAAATAGATGTTTAGTTTGCAAAATGATCTTGTTAATTAATGGTGGCTGACTTTGGTATATAAGAGAAATTTGGACAGTGTCCTGCATACTACATTTCATAATACCTGACAGCTGTCTCATTGTGTGCTCCATCTAATTTAATGCACACAGACAAACACATCAATTGTGTGGAATATTGCATCAAATTCCAACATTCTATGCAGTTTTGTTTTGTTTTTTATGAAATTATGAACGGAATCGTGCAACTAATGAACAACAGAAGACACTTGAAATCAAAGTCCATCTTCAGAAGCAGCAACAGTCAAACACAATGTTTGTTATTTTGACAAAACAACCCGTTCCTCAAACAGTGTTCATATACAGTTGTAATACATACTGATATTACTATTAGTGATAAATAATCAGTTCTTTTCAATTTTAGGAGGAAAGGAGGGAGGGGAGAGAGGAGGAGAGGAGGAGGGGGGGGGGGGGGGGAGGGAGGGGGGG
>JBCAUA010000013.1:4604368-4623972 GCA_038406235.1 Peronia verruculata | reverse complement strand
TATATTATAATAGTGAACAAGACTTAGAGGCAGGCCGTGGAATGCGCTGTAGAACCGAGGATGAGGGTGAGATGAATAAGACATGAGATCAAAAAGAAAGCAGGTGAAATGAGAACGTGAAGGTCTTTTATAAGGGACCTGTGCTACACTGAGGCTTAAGCGATTTGTGATTGTAATAATTTGATTGTCAGTATTACAGATAGAAGACCTGTCTGTCACATAAGTTTATGATAGGGCCAGATCAGATTTGTCTTTATACGATTTGGCGTGGCTCAACAATCTAGTCCATGTCTGGCACTATTTTTTCTATAAGTGCATATAACACACACTAAGCGGAGAGTGATTTGAAGACTTGAGTTGGCTAGCTCTGATTCTTGCGGTAACCAATGTCATCCCGGTTGTGGATTACATTTTTCGCCTTTCTGGATAAACTGGCGTTGACTGCAAATGCTTGCCAGTTGTGTGGGTCAGTGCCTGGGAGATTGGGTCGCGCTTGAAGACTTCCTTCACCAATTCCTTGTGGCCTGCTGGGCGATCGCCAAAGCCTGTCAATGTAGCCAGAAAATACCTTAAATTCTGCAGCTTCCTTTATTGCCATTGCCATACGCCATGTCATTTTCTCAGGGAAATATCAGTCGCTGTTTCCTGTCTCATTCCTCTTATAAGTTGTTACAATATTCAGAAAGTACAGAGCTACTCCGAGGTTCCTGTCAGTATCTCCTCAGAACCTCTAATTGATTATTTCTTCATCACTTTTGTCATGATCTCTAACAATTTATCAAAAACAACCTTGAACTGAGGGACAATATATATATATGTGTATATAATATTTGCACGTGCATTGCAAGCGCTGTCATTTTGTCATTTAAATACTTGACCAAATTAAAACGGCTGGGAAGATCAGGATCAAGACACAAGAGGTACAGCTCACATAAGACAATGATTGGTCGAAATCATATATCTAGACATGCACTTTAGCCCGTCACCAGAGCATCATTCTAATCCATCACTAAACGCGAAAAGACGGACATTTGATGTAATTCTTCACTTCCAAGTGGAACATGTATTTGAAAAAAACTGATAGCACTGGCAACGTTGTAACAGTGCAAAGGTGTTGTTGTTGTTGTTTTCTTTTTTCTCTTTTTCAAGTCGTTATTTTCTTTTTTTTTTTTTTTTTGTCCTTTTTAAACCTTTTTTTTTTTTTTTTAATTCTTATCCGTCAGTCAGAAGTGGCCATGAATCTGCACCCTGAAATTTTGCTGTCATTTGATTCCAGAGAAGCTCTCGATGTGGTCCCGACTTTAGACTAACCTTTAAATCTGTGCCTGGGGTTCAAGCTTTCTTTGCCTTGTTGGATCTTGCTCTCCCTCTTCATTTGCCGAAGTTGTATGTATTTTTTTCCTTTGTACAGATTTTGATTCAAATCCTGTCTCTGGTAGTAGCGGCTTTGGGCAATGCCTACCCAAATATGGATAACAAGCAATGGCCTTCATGTCTCTTTTGCAGTTAGATGTCCTTTAAATACAATCCAACTCTGAGGTCTTGTGCGAACGTGGCGCTATAGTGGCTTCCTGAAAGCGTTCTTTCTATGGCTGTTTTTAGACTTAAGTAACCTGTTGATTTATGCAGAAAGAGATAGTCAAAATACAATGTACCATAAAACTGCTATAATTAAGACGAATTTAGATAAGAGAGAGGGAGTGTCGTACGTTCCTTCTTCTGCGATATTTTGGTCGGAATCAGATTGATGTGCCATAACCAGTGAGGGACTGATCACTTTAACAGTTTTTATTGTACAAATACCTGTACTCAGATATCCAAATAGCCTCTCAGTAGCCAGCACTACATTTATGTTTTTAATTTCAGATCAGTTTGCATATGTTTTTAGTTTCGAGAAGGAAAAAAAAAAGTTATTAAAAAACAGCAACAACAAACAAACTATAATCAAGATCAAACAACAGTGATTCTATAAACATTTGTATTTTTCTTCGTCGCATTATTCTTATTATTGATACTGTTTTCATTTTTCTTTTTACCCATAATGTTGATCAGTTCACATCGCCCCAGAATCCATGCTAATCTTGTCACAAACCAGCAACGTTGGATATTTGTGCAAAACCTACATACATATTTCACGTTGCATATTTCACTCACTGGGAATTTAAAGAGAGCTGGGTTGAATCTTCTCATAAAGTAAAGGAATGTTTTCATTTTTACTTTTGATTTTACGGGATCATTCTACAACAATGGGCACTTCCTGCTGTACCTACCGTGTCAGGCACAATACAGCCGTTATCGTACTGATATGCTGTTAAACCTCAACACAACAACAACAAGAAGAACTTCCTGCTGTTGTCATTCTGGGTAGATATCTGACTTTGAGCTTTACTTTGCCATTCTGTTTTATGGCAGTTATATATATATCATAATCTAGAACGGTAAACGGCACGCAATAAATTTTTCAACGTTGGTTCTTTTGTATGTTTATTTCGGAGTTCCGTCAATTCTTGGATGTCAAACTTCTAGACTATATCTAATCCTGTGCTAGTTTTGTTTTGTTAGGATTATAGAATTCTAAGCGAATTTTCAATCATTTCTCAAAATGCAAAGTGATTTTAATTATAGCTGTCACAAGGGTTAAAAGCATAACAATGAAACACTATCCAAGCTCAAGATCTTTCACATATTATAGTTTATCATTAAGATTGCTCGAGGGCGTGTGCTTGGAGAGGAATTCTTTAATAAAAAACGAATAATCAGCAGAGGATTTACGTAATATAACATCTTTTACATTCCACCTGGCACGCGGCCCCTCTTATCTGTTAACTCTTTCAATACCCCTTTCTTCCCTCCATTATTCCAGGGCCCACATTGCCCCACATACTTGAGAACCTTTGATCTATGCCGTTTCTTCTAACCGGGACTTCAAAACGTTTCATGTCATAAACAAGGCCCATTGGAGGCCCCAGAGCGGCGACGTTGACCAGCGAATCAAACAGATTTGATTAGAGTTTCAAGTGTTTGTTGACGAATGCAAGTAAACAACTTCAAAGAGCCTAGCTGATTTCATGTTTATAGCGATAAGCATTGCGTAAGAATGTTAATTTTATAGAGATATATGGACGATTTTCTGTTTTCTACGTTTCTTCTTTCTTTAACCGGGCGGGTAATTTCCCTTTGTTTCATTTTGTTTCTCTGACAGAACTAGAGTAGCATATTAAATTTTGTCTGCAGATGCCTGTGATTTTTTTGTTATGAATGCCCTGCCGGAAACTGCATGTGTTTACTGTATTATATTTTTGTAAAAATAAATCATTGTTGGATTTTTCTGACACCACTTGAGTGTTGCTGCAACATTTGATAGGGGAGAAGCTTTTCAAACAAGCAATGAATTTTGTTTTTTCATGTGAATCTGTTAATCTTTCTTAGTTTCTGTTGCTGTTATTGCCTGCGTCTATTTGTTGTTGCTCCATCGTGTTTATGAATCTTAACCTTTTTACTGCCGAAATCCTTGAATTTATTTTCGTCTTCTTCATGCTTGGATATGTTAATAGATTTCTTTATAGCGTTGAAAACCACCAAATACTCGGATTGCTTGGGAAATTTTTAGGCGAAATTTTGTAACAGCCAGATGGAAGAGTGTGATGTAAGAGTTATTTTGTTTTCCTTTTACTAAAGGTCTGGCAGTGGGAAAGTTAGAGCTATTATTTTCACTAACAAGATCACACCTCGCTCATCTCAAGCTGCCTTCATGTCATTTGCGCAACATTCGATAAATCCAAATCCTCATCCTATCACTTCAACAGCTAACAACTTTCACAGCGTGTATCTTGTTGCCATGGAGTGGCCAGACATCAATAGTTGGGTATATACCTGGCTTGTCATGCTCGTCTAGCATCACTTTAACACAATGAAATACATAGTATATATAGCCAATGGATGATGCTCCTGGGAGTCAGTGTGTGTGAGGGTTAGACGTCTGCTACTCGGCGTTAAACTCATGCCTTGGATTTTTGCGAATTCGAATCGTAAAGGGGGGATGGCGAAAATCACACGATGAGGACCTGCAAGCTTTTCAGAGACTCAGTCATCCACCTCGTGGGTAGAGAAGTCCGACATCCAGCCTACTTAGTTAAGGGCGAATATACTTTAGATGCCCCATATGTACATCATGCACGTTAAAGAACCTTGGCAGCTAAAAATTGGCTAAAGATAGAACGGAAACACAAAATCTAAAAATTCCACAATAGATTCTTCTCACCAATTTGGGCACACAGTTATAGCGGAGATAATCCTTCTTTCTTAGGACTGAGTGTAACTGCATCGTAAAATTGGTATATTTACTGGGTTTATCATGCACTGTTTAGCCTAACTACAACACAACGAAGTACATAATACAGACACTCATGGATTGATGGTCCTACATCGTTTTAACGCATACATCTTTTTATTAACATGATATGAAGAGAAAAACGGCTTCATCACCTGAGAAAACAATATGGGACTTTCTCGTCGAGAAGGTTGAGCAAAAGTGATCGTTTCCTTCTTTTTCTTTTTTAGTGCTTGTTAATATGATAATTACTGTCAGGGATGTCAAATTTCCTACTTTAGTAGGATTTCCTACTTTTTGGCTGTCAGTAATTTCTGTCTTGGCCCCAAATCCAGTATTATTTACAATTAATATACTTCAGATTTATGTGCTGCTAAAGAGTTCGCCAAAAACTTTTCCTACTTTTTTATGGAGACAGATTGACATCCCTGTATAATACTATATAGCCAGTTATAAGCCTAGCAAATAGGGAAGTGTTTCTAGGGGCTGAAAAGACCAGAATCGCTCGTGACATTTTGTCTGCTTGTTTTACAACAGTTGTATCTCCATTTTTCTAGAAAGCACATCGATAGATTATGCTCAACATGTACTGTGTCCCTTGACATTGGTTGAAAATGTACCTGGACTATATATGACCATACCAGACTTGGATGCTTACGTTTCTTATGGGTCATCTGGAAGCTTGTCACGTGTTAAATGAAAACTTCAGAGCATGGTCTTCCAAATTAACAAAAACGTGGATATACAATAATTGTGAACTAAGGCGACGCGTTGTTCCCTAGCTGCAGCTCATCAGACAAATCGCTGGTTTGAAACATTAAACCACAGTATTTTGAAATGTTCTATCAATGTAATCAGCGAGTTCTACGGCAGTAAAAGTGCTCATTTTGAATGCCTTCATTCATTCATTTTTATTTTATTTTATTTTTTTAACACTTTAATTTTGGGTTTAGATTTGCGTTTTCACAGCAGCCCGAGGGCAATTTTGCACCCCAAAGTTATCTCTGGAAAACTGGGCTGTATCGACGCTGACTATCTGCAGTTCTTTCGATTTTCAGGCTGATTGGTGAGCCATCATAATCATTTGTCTGTTGATTCTGCCTTGTCAACCCTTGTCATATTACATAACAAATGAATCGATGAATAAATAAACAAGTCAATGAATAACTAGAAAAAAAAGTATTTAATTAAAGAATAAATAAGTAAAATTAAATTAATAAATAAATACTGAAAACATAAATAAATTGAACGATCGATCTCTCGGCCAGTCTGTCAGTCAGTCAATTTACATTTTATAGAATATATTCACAGGGGTGAGCATTTATGAGCGAATTTTTAGTCAGAATATTATAAAGCATAATCCTGGTGAGTATTAAAACTTTACTGGGAGAAAAATTAGCTTTATTAACTGGAAAGAAGATGAGACGGAATAGATATTAAAATTTTGTTTGTCGGTGAAGACCGGCAATCGTGCCTCACTGGGAACTGTATCTGGGACTTCACCAGTACTTAAGAATAGTGACCACAGTGCTGCTGACATAATAGTACATGTACTTCTTCCTTGGGGTTGATGAACTCATTTTTATTTATTTTATTTTATTTTATTGATTTATTGATTGTTGTTATTATTATTATTATTATTATTATTTTTGACAACATGGTCCGCAAGTTTTTACTCGCACGCTGAATGCATTTTTTTTTTTTATTTATATGTCAAGGTAGTTTTACTATGTGTCTAGCGAGGATCCTACATTTTTTTTCTCTCCCTGACACCAGCATAGTCTGACTATACTGAGAAATAATATAATTAGACCCGTCTAATAATAGTCTACATTGCTGTATTTTTGAGAATGATCTCCCTATTTTTATGGCATGTAATATTTATGAACTGCGTGGATTTGTCTCTGGCAGGTTGAAAGTCTAACAGAAAAAAGTACAGGAGAAAAGAAAATCATGGGTTATCTTTATTCTGTGACGGAGAGGCCTACACAGAGGCAACGTTCTCAAGCATGCATGATTATTCTTATTGGAAGTATTCAAATCAATGGCACTGGAAAACGAAATAGAAACAAAAGTAAAGATTAAATGAGGCTTTTTCTTCAGATTAGAGCACACTTTTTGAAAGCGGTTTCTGTGTAAGGCTCTTTGTATGAACACATATTATATTTGCTCACAATTTGATTTCATGAAAGGAAATAGAAAAAACGAAAGAAAATTGTCACTTAAACGCATACACAAGCTCAGCAAGAAAGCTTTCTCTTACTGAAAATCTCTTTTATACCCTTCGCTGCAAAATAGGAGTCTGTTCACTTTAATCCAGTGTTTACAGTTCAGCTCGATGAAATGAAAAACAAAAAGAAACAAAACAGCAAAATCTCCTTCTTTCACACACCCGCGCTGACTCGCTCTCTCCGTCTCTCTCTTTCTCTCTCTCTCTCTCTCGCTCTCTCTCTCTCACACACACAAACACACACACGCACAGATAGACACACAACAGCATGAGCAATGACAGTCAGTTCCTGCCAGATACAAACGCTCATTGCTCCAGGGGTAATGTGGAGCCATAAAATGTGTCAGGCTGGCAAACGGGGAAAACACAGACACTTTCATATACTTCGCTGGTATATACAGCAGTATATAATATTCCCTATAAATCGCGATAGAGAGATAAAGCTGAGGTGGGGACCACCAGGCAAGTGGGGGCCTGACGTTGGCCAGGTAGTGGCAGTGGTGCCGCATGGAGCTGCCAAACGCAGGGGGAGGAAATAAACGCCAGGCCTGAAATGTGAAATGTCACGCTAAACCAATTAGACCGAGCTCCCGATAAAGTCGTTATAAGTAATTATGTTTAGTCCTAATAAAATGAATTCTGGCTCTGAATCATCCTGAATGCTTGGTGCGAAGTCGGCACAGAACACTTGCGTACGACGTACAACTCAAGCCATAACTTTAGGTGAAAGTAAATTATCGGAGAATGCGGTACATATACCAAGCCACGAATTAACGAGATAGGCAAGTATTGAAGAGAATAAAGTAAAACCTTCATAATTCTTCAGTTATTATTTTTGGATACATGTTGTAACTTGAAGTATGAACATATTTTGTTATTGTTGTTTTCGTTGTTTGTCTGATTTTATTATTATTATTATTATTTTTTCTATTTCATTACTTTTTTCCGTGAATTTTTTTCCGACTAAGTGGAAAACGCTACATGTTGTTCTGAAACACATATTTATGCTAGAATTGTAATCATCATTGGCCAATGGTAAATCGGGAATTGTTTAGCGAAGTAAATTATTACATTTGACCAATCGAGTACGAATCAGACAGGAAACAAAATAAATAAATAAATAATTTTTTTTTTTTAAACTACAGATATCGACTTTATGTTTTAACCTTCAGGTACAGCAAGGTATCAGAGTGACAAAATAATGTTTTAAAATCGACTTGATGGTCACCCACAGCGTGGGATTTAATCAGCTGTTTGACCATTCTGATGTGTCTGAGAGCATACACACCTTCCAGTGGGAAACAGGAGATCACAGTTACAGAAATAAGTGAGCAAATGCCTTGGTAGCAAGTGTGTCCCTAGTCTACACAGAAATGAAGCTAGATATTCATCCACCTAGATTAGTATTCAAAGACTACAACAGTGATGTTGTCAAATTTCCAAACAGAGGAGAGAAAGTTATTTGCGTCATCGTCGTTTTGAGCGTCACATTTCGTGTGATGGAGAGTGGAACAAAGGGATTTAGGATTTCAGAGTCAGTCAGAAGTGAAATCAGCACCTCATTTAGTTTCTTTCTCTCTTTCTGTCTTTTTGTCTTTCTTTCTTTCTTTCTTTCTTTCTTTCTTTCTTTCTTTCTTCCTTTCTGTCTTTCTTTCTTTCTTTCTTTATTTCCCACTGTCATTCTTTTGTTGTTTCTTTTTTTTTTTTTTTTTCGTTCTTTCTGGAATTTCTTCTAGGATTCTTTCTCTTTCACTTTATGTCTTATTTCCTTTGTTTCTATCGCTCCCCCCCCCCCTCTCTCTCTCTCTCTCTCTGAATAATTCTGCATTTTTTAACTCATGTTCATGTATCTCTCTATTTACATGTTTGCTTTGCAGTATAAATCCGTTTTCTATGTTTTTCACTGCAGGAATATAAAATCTGATAAGTTGATACTAGTGCACTTCACTCATACTTTAGCATTGAGTCAGACTGTTCTTCAACCAGTGCCTCAGACTGTAGCTGTGTGTTCTAACTAAATTCTGAGCATTTCTCAGATCATATGATGTTAGTGGTCTACTGGTAGTTCCGGTGCCATATGGGGCCTCTGAAGTTCTGTTATTATTATTATTTTTGTTTTCATGCCACCCAATCCTATGAAAGTAGAATTATCTCAGTTTTAAGAGGCTCCTATTTTTGGTGAGAATTTTTGTTGTTGAAATTTGGAATTTGGAAAGTTTGCTCCGACAGAGAAACTCCGTCCACTCGCCATCGATTTTTAACCGCCAAGGGTTCTTAAATGTGGGTAACAACATGCGAGACTTTCGAAAAATATTCGCCCTTGTCCTAGAAGGCTAGACGTCGAGCTTCCCCACTCCAAGAAACCAGGGAACCATTGAGTCACTAAAAAAAAAATCAATCTTCGTATCTTTTCCATCCTTCTATTGCAGGATCCGCCAGTCGAATCTGTTACCCACCACGTAACCCACGACCTGAGCTGTTATAGAGCCGACGCCAAACCATATGGCCACGGTGACCCCGTTCCTATCGTTTTTTCTGACACGCACGCCATTTTGCATCTCATTTATTTTTTCTTTGGGTGCGAAGGTCGCCGAGTTTAACCTGAAAAGTATCATTATGCACTTAATTCCATCTGGGAGACGTAACTAAAGAATGCTTGAGATACAATGACAGCATCTCAGTGTGTCCGAATAATGAGACGTACGATTTACTGAGCGCATCGTGAAATTCTACAAGGAAGGGGGCAAAGTAGGTACAGTCCAGTTAGTTGCGCCTCAAGCGATAGTAACAGATAAACAGTGCTCAAGGGGATTTCAGTTTAGGACATGGTCCTACCTGCCTAAAGTAGAGGGGAAGGGGGACGGGGATAAATACAACAATAATTATACTTGCCGTGCGTAAAACGTTAAATCTTTATTTTGGGCACTTCGTAGGACGAGAAATGTCGACTTGTACATTGTGCAGTAGCTCATCAAACCAGACGTAATTTGATAATGCGCACGCTGCATTGTTGGATGTTAGCTTCGTCAATTCAGAATTTGAATATACGCAGTCGGATGCATCGAAAGGGGTTCCTTGTTGCAACAGCCTTTTTAGTATTCCAAGGAAATATCAACTAAAATGGGATCCGTGCAGTTGTTCCTGGGGAACAATAATGCTTAAGCAAGACATGGATTATGATTAAGGGATCTTTCTTCAGGTTAGACTTGCGGTTTAGTTTTTCAAGTCACATCAACCCTTCTTTGGTTGGTTGTATTTTATACTTGACTTCGTAGTGAATATGTGGTTCTCTCTCTCTCTCTCTTTCTCTCGTTGCTCTTTATTTAGCATGTGACACTGATAAATGAGATGGGCGATATGGGGTACAAGGATTGGGAAGTGAAGAAGAATTGTCGAAATTATCATCAAAGAGATTCACCGGCTGTTTTTCAACACAGCTCTGCTTCATTCTTAGCCTAGTATTTTTACAACATAGTTTTGTTGCATTTCTAGCTTGACATTCATTCTGATTTTCATGATTTAGACACCGTCCTCTTCCCATCACTCCCATTTCCCACCACGCAACGTTCTTTGTGCCATTTCTTACCTTCCCATACCACGTTCTCTGTTTCCTTTTCTCTCTCTCTCTCTCTCTCTTTCTCTCTCTCTCTCCGTTTCTCAGTTCTTTCTTCTCTCCCACTTTCTCTCTTTTTCGCTCTCTCTCTCTCTTTTCATCTATCTTTACTCTGTTATTTTCCGCCCATCTCTATATAGATATCGCCTCCTTTTTCTTTCGTTCTCTCTCTGTCTGTCCCTTTCTGCTGTTCCACCCTGTAGAACACTATCACACAGCCTTGGCCGAGTGGCAGCACCACATTAGGCCTGAAGTGGAGTGATGAATGGATTTCTGCATGGGGCCCGTTATTCAAAGGGACGCCGTATCTACAACGGCTTGAAAAGAAACTTTTGAGGGAAGTTTGGGAGGAGCGGTATAAAGCTTTCAATGCTCCTGTTTGTTTATCTACATCGTGCGTCACTGAATGTAAGTGCGGAGGCCTGTCATTAAGATACATTCTTTTTGCTGCTTCTTTTTTTCTCCACATCCTTTTCTTTTTCTTTCCTTTTTTTCTTTTATGTTAAACAAGACGATAATACGCATCATTGCCGGCCACCCGCCCCCGCCTTACAGGGTTAGGCAAGATAGAACCATTACATGAAAGCTATTGTTTTGTCATGTGGTGATTTTCTTTCTTTTTTTTTTTTTTGAAAACGGTATTAAATACCAAGGAGGAATAAGTTATTAGTTGTGCGTCCGTTCTCACATACTGAATGAAGGAATGTATTAATGACAATTACCTCCCGTGATTGGTTGGTCTGCAGGCTGTACTGGGTCCAGAGATTTTAGTTGGTTGACAACATATACAGTCTTTCAGTCTTCAAATATCTCGGCCTAAAATGTGCAAGCAGGTCAGATTTTAAAATATATATATAATAACAATAACAGCAACAACAACAACAACAATAATTATGATAATAATAATAATTAAATCATATGCATATATTATTTAAGTTGTTATTATTTTAATATATATATATATATTATTTAATTTATTATTATTATTGTTATTGCATTTATTGTTGTTGTTGTTGCTGCTGTTATTATTATTATTATTGGTCTTTTCCTCCAGTTATTCTTCCGATTATTTCCTGCTAAGAGTTTTTGTTTTTTTATTGTTTGTTGTTGTTGTTGTTGTTGTTAACGTACACACGGGACCTCCGCACTATTTCTGCTATTATCAGAGAAACCAGAAGTCATGCTTCTCTCTCCAAGGAGTCCAATTAGGGCCACTGATGAAGAGCAGATTCATCTTTTCCATTCCCGGACATTTCCATCGGGAGGCAGGTTGAACCACAGCACCCTCATGCTAGAGAAGACCGCCCAATCACCATAAAAAACGATAATTATTTATAGATAATCATACAAGCAAATGTGTATTATTCTGAGACAGATATGATATAATCAGTTTGATTGATATTGTATATACTTACAAATAAATATCGATCGTTTACCTGGCTACAATAATTATTTTATATGCTAATCATGCAAACTATAATATATGTTCTCTCGAGATGAATGGGTACATAATTAATTTGATATTCATATGACAATTATTATAAACTTAGAAGATGGTCTGTTTACATTAGGCAAAAGGTCCGCGCAAGAGAATGTTAATAGGTTCCTAATTCTCCAGCATAATCTGTTTTGTTTTGTTTTGTTCTTCTAATCTGCTGATATACCGTTACATTTTCACTGTAATTTTGCCCCGCACACTCTTCCATGCAATTAATTGAACTGAGATCATTTTCAAAAGTCAGATGGTGAAAGAATCAAATCTGCTTCTGTACAAGTTTTGGGTGAAATAAAAATGTTCCTTACAGATATTCTTTTCAGTGTGAAAAACTAAAAATAGTTTTAAGCCATATTGTACATAATGTATCAGGGCGAAGTGAGCAGTTGCATTACATTTCCTACAGAATTCATGTAAATATTAAGTGAAGCTAGCTGGATACAGCAGGAGTACGGTATACGTTATTATATTTTCCATTCATTATTATTATAGTGAATTCATCTAAGAATTTTTATATTGAGAACTTGAACAAAAAATCTATTGAAATTAAAAAAAAGGATAGTTTGACAGACATACTGACAGATGTTTATTTATTTAGTTATTAGCTTCTTGTTTATTTATTTATGATGTAAATATTATTCACGGTTATTTATTTAGTTTTTTTTTATATTATTATTATTATTTTACTATTGCTGACTGTTTTTTTTTTTTTTTTAGGCCACTTTCTTTTATATGATTAATTTGTCAATGAACATGTAATTGTATTAAAATTTACGGTAAAAGGTGTACAGAATACGAATAGCTGCCTGTGCACTAACAAAATATAGAATTAAAAATTGCACGGAATATGTTAGTTCGTTTTTTCTTTTTTTCTTTTTTTTTTGTTTGTCTTTTTAAAATTTTTATTTGTTTGTTGTTTTTTTTTTTAATGGTTCAGTCAGACTTCAGTTTGAATAAATAAATAAATAAATAAATAAGAAGAAATTTAGTCATGAAGCTGCTGCAAAGTCGTAGTTGAAACTTTGTCTTCATATTCATGACTCAATGATGCTCCCGACCTAAATTCAGTAGCCACCTGGATTAGTGTCCCAGTCACAGTGCGCCCTAATTTTCACTGGTTCATAATCATGATGAACTCCCTCTTCCCCCCCCCCCCCCTTTTTTTTTAAACCCTCCTTTCCTTTATAGCTATTTGAAAATAAAGAAATTGGTTTTTTCTTTTAATCATGACACATGTATCAGGAGTTGAAGCGCCAACAGAACCACGTTAGACCGAAGAATTGTTTAAATAAAAATAAAATTGAAACCGTTTTTTTTTTTTTTAAAGGTACGGCTTTATGTCCGGATTCGTTTAGAATAATATCCTTTGCCATCGGTAGCAAACTATTCATCACACTGTTGGAATGACAGATTTTGTAATTAATAAAAGTAGTAAGGAAAAATATATTTGATAAGCAGATTGGCGAAGGATTGACTAATAATATATATATATCGGTTTTTTTTTTTTTTCCTTCTTTTTTTCTTTCCTCAAAAACAAAGAAAGTTGGTAAATAAGTAGATAAGTGACACAATATGAACATGATTGTAAGGAAGCAAAGAAACAAATACCAAAGACTCCTAATTGATGGCTAGTGGAAGGTGAAACAAAATATTCCCCTTGCCAAATCTCCAGAGCCTTGCTACCCATGACAATACATTCTTACAGACATCACACAAAGAGAAGAATTATTTCAAATTTTCTGCAGATCTACACTGTTCTTTGTCAGAGCTTGAAAAGTCGCTCCTTGTGACATGTGCTGATTTCATAATGATTATAATAATATAAATTTCATATTAATAATAATATTGTTTGTTGTTGTGGCTGCTGTGACTGTTTGGAAACGCGGACGGAAAAGGAGGTTGGGTGGATGCTGTGTTTACAATTATTTATTTAACAGGAGTTTTACACAGGAGTTCATTTTGGACGGCAAAGAAAACAAAGACTGCATTGTCGACGTTCGCATTAGGGGCACTGATAGTTTTATGACCTTCCAAACTTGGCTCTGCTTCGGAGCTCAGTAAAAATCGCTTAATATTTAATGGAAGATTGAGATAATAAAACTATCAACTGCAATGTTGAGGGAAAACTCCTCTCTGATATTATTATTATTATTATTTTTTAACCATTTAATTTTAAAGATGATGTGTATCAAGGATTCCCGAGGAGTTAAGTGTTATCAACAGTAATAGTAACCCGGCTATAATGTTGGATGCATTTGAATGTGAGTTAAACTGATTGACCAAAATGTTAATTAATTAGTTAATTAATTAATTAATTGTAAATTTTTTATTCATCTATTTATGTCTTGCTTATTCATTTATTTTTATATTTATTTATTTATTAATTCTTTCTTTCTGTATTTTGTATATTTTTTATCTGTTTATTCATTCATGTATTTATTTAATATTAATTAATTTGTTTATTTATTTATTGTTTTCTTTCTTTCTCTTTTTCTTTCTTTCTTCAATTAGTTATTTATTGCATTTTATATTTGTAATAGTCAATGTAAGTCGATGAACATTTACTTTCCAGTAGATTTCGGTTTTATTTTGTTTTACGTTTCTCTGCTTGTCAGCATTAATCGAATGATATATATTAATTTTATAAAATTCATTTATGTTGTTTAAACTTGCGTAATGTATCAAATAGTGAAATATAAAACAACAAGTCTAAAATTTACAATATCTGTCATCAGCTAATGATTTGCCATCGGTGATAGGTCATCACTTAAAGACCTGGCAACCAAGGACAGTAACTTCCAAAGACTGTCTAGCCAACAAATATTCTGATGATCTGTTAAACGAAGTTCTGTATTGTTATATCCCACTCATGGACATACTACATGTATTTCTTAGTCCAGGCGCGCATCGCAACTTTTGGCCCAGTTTGAACAGAGCGTCGGCGCTTCAAGTCAGGGACCCAACTTGACTGTGGAAAGAAGTGCGAACAGAGAGAGAGAGAGAGAAAAAAAAAAAAGCAACAACAATAGAAACACGGGGTACATAGGAAATTTGTGACTAAAACTCTTTGGTGTGAATGACAGACTCTATGGCCCCATGTTAAATTCGAATTCCAGGAGGCTTAGGATGCTCTCATTTGGTCGCCGAAATTTATTTTTGTGCAAAATTGTTTCCAAAGTACTGAGCGAGGATTACACTTGTGCCTCATCGTCAGCGGATGGCCGGCGACTCCATGAACGTCTCCGTGACTAGACATGGCACATTTTAGATTTTTTTTTTTTTTTGATCTCATCTCAGAAAGTCGTTTCTGTTGGGGAAAGAGGATTACAGCTGTAAGTCATATTGTCAATTATAAGTTTGTCAGGATGAACTGAGTGTTCTATCACTAGTGTATGCCCAAAACTCATCAACAGTAATGAAAAACGTGATAAAGCTGGAGTACAATTGGACATTATTATTAACATTTTTTTTTTAATTTTATCTGAAACGTCGTCACCATAATCAGACGAGCGATACAATAGCATAAATATACACTCAGCCCAACGACCGTTCTTGTGCATATTACCGTTGTGTACGAGATTCCAGCTTCATTAACAGAATGTAATTAATTTTCATAGGATGATTCAGTCTCGAGAGGATTTGATCCGAACATGCATAACGCTCAATAAAGTGAATCCCCCTTTCAAAGGTAGGTACATGTTGACCCTAGAAATCTGAATGGGTCGATGTCGTCAATACCATTCATCGCGCGCAATAGAATTCTCTTCCAAATATTACACACTGTAATGGAATAGTGTGTGGCGTGTTAGCTCAGTGGTTTGTACTGCGGTCTTTGGAGGTCAGTGGTTCGAATCGCAACGGTAGCATGTTGTATCCTTAGGAAAGATACTTAACACACAATTTTCCTCAGCCCACCCATCTGTAAAATGGGTACCTGATGTATATCAGGGGAAGTCCAGTGGTGCTGCACTGCGGCGACGCGATCTGAGATGGCCAAGACAATTTCCCCTCTTGGGGGGGTCAAGGGATGGTACTTTTAACTTTTAACTTAAACTTTAAGATTATAGCACCCAAGATAATATAAGATAAGACAAGATAAACTTTATTTGTCCTCAGAAGGAAATCCCATTCACTGTTGATGATATAATAATACTCATGTTACAGGCGGACAGAAATATCCTTCACGGCATTAGAACAAGGCAGAGTCAAGTAACATTGTCTCAGCATGAGAAGACTACCGCTAAGGGCAGAAATGAAATTTCTGAGGGCAGAAACTTGCAGTTTTCAAATCTGAACTTTGATTAGCGTTCTAGCAGTCTCTTCACAGACATATCAATTTTGTCGTTCTCCTGAAAGGCTTAGTACAATTTCTGTAACGAGTTCAGATGGTTTTGTGCTACAATAAATTGTAAATCTGTGCTGTAGTCACACCGTTCGAATTTCTGAGCGAAATGGTGCATAATATTTCAGAATAATACAACATTGGAAAGACAAAACACACACACAACTTTGCCGACCGCCCTTTTTCCAATGCACTGAACTGAGACTTAATCTATTCTCATATTTAAAATTGAGTTTGACGCTGATTAACCTGATTCTGTTAAGATACTGTATATATAGATCGAATATACATAGACGCACATTAAGATATAAATATACATGTAATAATGAAAATAATGGTAATAATAATAATTAATGAGACATATTTAACATTTTTACTGGGTTTCATCGGTAAAGTCGAAAATGACGCTTGGTCAAAAAAAAAAAAAAAACGTCACACGATTTCAGCAAATGCACCAAAATTTCAGTTTAGTATTTTATTTCATTGTATTTATTATTATGATAATTTTATTGTTATTGATTTTTCTTTTTTTTTTTAATTCCTCACATTTTTCCTATATTTCATGAGAGAAATAAAAAAAAAATATTGAAACCATAACTAGGGGAAAAAAAAATGAAATTGTGAGAATGGCGAAAACTAAGTACATGTACCAGGTCTGGTATGTTTCTGTCGGTATACATCTACTTTGGAGGCATATGTACCAAAGTGTCCAACCGATTCTAGGGGAACTGTTGTATTGTTTTAGATGTTGTGATTAACCACTCGGTCTTCTCATCTCTTGAATGTAACTTGGATTATAGTATGTATAGATTGACAATGCTGCAACTTGTGTTTCATTTTAATTTCATTGTTCATCTCTCGAATTGGAGAAGTTCCGCATATTTGGTACATGTGTTCCCTCAAACTTTCATTTTTTTTTTTTTTCCCTTCTAAATTCCAAGAAACACAATTTCGGTTCCAACACTTTCTTGACTGTTTCTGTTGGAGTCTTGAAGCGAACCCTTTTATGTGCTTTTCAATTGCAGTTACAATTCGGAAATAAAGTACTTTGATTCAAAATGGTGACGTAGTGAGGCAACATGTATAATTTGTTTTCTTGTAATTTGATTTCAGTTTGCATAGCGTCCTTCTTCATTGCCCTCCTGGTGTCTCATTTGCTGCTTAATTAACAGCTTACACATCAAACTAACTTTTTCACCAACTAACCTTAAAATGCCGGAGGCGTTCAGTCAGATTTTACTGGACGGATATCATCCTGTGTGATAATTGCAAGTGAACACCGCTAGCACGGTTTACTTGTACCTCTCCAGGGTGAAGAGTGACCAATTGCGGTGCTGACAGAAAGGGAGTTTTATTCAAGTCTCTTTAGTCACCTGGTATAGAGCTAATCTAACGCACTTCGGTGAAACACCTTTGCCTTGAAAACTCCTGTTTCAAGAAAATCGTGATTTACATTTGAGATTAGATACATAATGAATAAAATATAATTTTAGGGACTGAAATGATGCAATCGTTTGTATTTCAAAATTGTTAAAAATTCTATTCGAATAAATGCCGAATTAATTAAAGTGTAATTCAGAAGAAGGCGTTTTGTCAAAGTGATGGTACCAGTTGTAGTGGAAGTGATCCCAAATTAACAGCTGAGTGCTCAGGTCGGCGTTTATCTGAGAAATGTCCAGTGTCAGCCATTGAGTCTGTCAGGCTGGTATTTCTAGGGCGCCTAATGCTGCTGTCTGTTTGCACTGCAAGTCTTATTTGTGTATACAGGGTCAAATTTACATGTCATCGTCACATTTCTCACATAGTCTGGATGTAGCCGTGATTGGACCTCAGTGTTGCCATCAGGCTGGAGTCGATATATTTTGCCAGTGACCAATTATCCGAAGTTTCTTTCTCTTCTTCTTAAAAATATAGTTTTCTTTTATTAAATTGTCTGTAGCACATCCTTGCCAATTTTGGTACTTATCTCCCGAAAATGTGCTGTACGCTTTTTTATTCCCCCCATCCCAACCCCGGCCCCAAATCACCTACAACCCCGTCTCCTCTCCTCTCTCTTTCTCTCTTTTTTTTTTTTCCCCCTCTCTTTTCTACATGTAATATTCATAAAAGAAAATGTCTCAGTAAGTCAGGAAGTAGCCACAATTCGACATCCCGCTGGCCGTCAATCTGTGCTCAACATGTCCAGTTGGGACACTGTCATATTGTCCACTATTTCCTTTGTGTATGTGTGTATATGTATGCTCTCTGTCCCCCTCCTCCCTTCCCATTAACCCCCTCCCCCCGGTCTTTTTTTCCGGTCCTTTTTTATATCTATATGTACTGGGATCTCTTGCGCTGTTGCTCCAGTTTATCTCAATGAAAGTTTATTGCTCCTTTTAATATTTTATTGTCACGCCAGATTTTTTTTTATTTTTACTCCAGTCATTCTTACAGATCCATGTCCCTCATCGTATTTTTGTTTCTTAAAGTACAAATACGTGATACTTTGTCAAATATTTTAAACAGAAAAATGAATCTTAAAAAATGCATGGCACATGACACATTACATTATGGAAGCTTGAATGCAGGAATTTACAAATTATATATATATATATAAAATCTGATAATCTGAAACAGTGGAACTTCCATATGAAAAAGTGTTTCTGTTGTTGTTTTTGTTCTCTTTTACATTTACATTTAATTATTGTTATTGTTATTTCTAACGTCAAACGGCATAAAGTCGGCTACTTTTAAAATACTTCTTTCTAAAGAACGTTTTTCTAGTCGGATCCACAATTTTCGGATCACCCAAGTTCTTCACCTTTTTTTCTTGATTATTGTTAATTATTGTCCATAACCTTTTGGTCTTGGCATAAGTCTTGGAAATTTCTTTGATCACGATCTAATGAGCCCCGTGAGCTGAGGTGATAATCGTCTTATCTTTAATGACCAGAGTTCTGTCATAATGAGCCGTTAGACAATGAAAATGTTAAAAAGCTTTTAATTAATTAATTAATTTTATTATGGTTATCTGGGCTGCACTCATTGAAGCATTTTAATTGTTTCAGCAATAATATTCTCTTTTGTGTGTATCTGTGTGTGTATGTCTGCGTGCGTATGTGTCTATATCGTTGTCAATGTTATATCATGGAATAGACAACAATCTATATTACCAAAATGGGCACTGTCATACTCTGCCGTATGATAATAAAATTACATAATTATAGCTATACTTATATATATTTATACATAAATTTGCATACAGTTAGTTTTGTGGACCATCAATAAACAAGTCTAAGGTGGCTTTTTCTGGGCAAGACCCCCCCCCCCCCCTTTTTTTTTAAAGCCGATTTTACACCAAGTTAGCGGTACAAAGTTTTGATGTTCATAAAGTAACGAAGCGCGTTGAGGGCGTGCATGGTAGCTCCAGGTTCCAGTCAACGTTTATTATCATAGTACAGTATCATAATTCACATCAGTTAGTTTCTCAATATCAGATAGGATTAATCCACAGGATTCTTCTCGGTCTAGCGGCACGTGGATTCCGCCTGTCAACACAAGCTACACCATCACATCAGTACTAACGCACTCTGACCAAACACCCCGTTCATCACA
>JBCAUA010000013.1:4587462-4597851 GCA_038406235.1 Peronia verruculata | reverse complement strand
ATGAGAAAGAAGCACTTTTAAACAAACAAAAAATTCTACTTAGTAGTTATTATGGCCGACAGGTCTACAAAACAATTCCTGCCTCCACCAATCACATTGTTTCAATGAAAACTGAAGGAAAACTTTCATAACCATTCTGTCTAGATCTAGAACAGCCATGTATTATTTAGAAGTGCACACTATCAGTGTCATGTCCCAGTTTTTTTTTTTTTGGTCATACTTTTTTTTATTTATATTTATATATGGACAAAAACTATGTTTCTTGTAGAGCTCTACTATGTTCCATTTTCCGATGAGACATTTTGTAAAGAAAATTATTACCTAGGCTATAGTCTATAAATATAAATTATAATAATACTCTATAGATCACAACATATGTCACGGGTTAATTTGTTTCAGTCTGTTTCAGATTGGTATCAAACTTTCCATAACTGTGTTCATACTTTTCTAGTTAGTTACAAATAGAACAGTAATTCTTTTTTATTATGAGATTTTCAGTTTCACAAAATATATTATCTCAACTGGTCCCTGGGAAAGTACCTTAAAAAAAAAAAAAAAACATATTATACATGTACAACCAAATCCTTGAAAAAGAACTTTACACACAAATAGTATTTGAAATATTTCTACTACTTCTAGTGATCTACGCAGCCAGTCAGAATGAGTCATAAATATGTAGCCCAAATAAGTTTGGATGGGGGGATTTAGGTTATTTAGGCTACATGTAGCCCAAATAAGGTCACCCTTTAATTATCATTAAATCTGATGAGGCAAAATCTATTACATGTGCTTGTTACTTGTCATTAAATTTCAAGAAAGGTAACACAAATATCTATATATACAAAAACAAAAAAGAAACCCACTGCTCCAAAGAAGAAAATCAGTTATTAACAAGTAATTATGTAGCTTTTTCATATCACTTTCAAACTCTTTTGAAAAATTCTGATGTAAAAATGCTTGTCTAAAAATCAAAACATGTCACTGATGACAAGTATAATTTCAGAGGTACAATGATGGACACACAAGTCTGTTTATTAGTAAACAAATAGTTAATTTACAAACCCTAATTTTCAAGCAACTTTTTTACAAGATGCAAATTTTTATACAGTACATTAACAATGGCTTCTCATGATAATCTTCAGGGTCTGTTTAGTAATGCACTTGGGTGATAGAAACAAGATTGCCACTCAATGTGACAACAGTTAGTCTTTGTGAAATACATGTCATGTAGGCTACTACAATGTATTTATAAATTATTATTTTTACAATACAGTGTGACATTTGATTGAAATAATTATATTATAATGACATGCCATTCAAATGATGGTGTCATTTCAAAATTATGCAAAGTAAAGCATTCAGATTTACACAGATGAGTCGTGATGATCCTGAAGCAAAAGATACAGAAGTCAGTTACATGTACATTGAAATGGCTATTGAGAAAAAAAAAATAAAATAAAAATTAAAAATGATCCACAGGGCAGTCTTTAAGACTGAGTCAGCAAGACATTTACGATGAACTGATATATGCTGCAAAACTATGAAATATTTCTACACTTTAATATTTTAATTACAGAATAGCACAACAAAATTTATCACTGTTTAACTCACCACTCTTACCTTGAATTCATCTGCTAACACTGCTCCTTTTAAACTCTTTAATACTCCTGAGACTCCTCTTTTTCACTTTGCCAAGTCCTATACAGCCAGACCATACATGTTCATGTGTGAATGCATTAAAATTCATGGTTCATATGTTTCATAATTTTATATAATAGACAGAGATGTGGTGGGGAATGTCCTGCACAAAGTCATTAAGATATCTTTTTTTTTTTTAACATAATTTTCAATGCCATTTGTTCTACTAGTTGGAAGAAAAAAACAAACTTCCAATGGCATGTGTGACAATACTACATGTACTAACAAAGTTATAAAACTGTAAACACACATATATGTACCACTTGTCTATTGGTATTTATGATGTTACATGTTCGTTTACATAACACATGCATTTTTATATATCAAACTGACAGTTCCATTAGTCTGCTCACAGTGCTATGTTGAATGGAAAACTCTAAACCCCTTTTGGAAGTGGTGGTCATGGATGTCAATCTGTCCACATGAAAAAGTAGGAAAAGTTCCTGGCATATTCTTTAGCATCATGTAAAACTATACATTAACAGTAAATAACACTGGATTTGGGGCCAACAGAGAAATTACTGACAGCCAAAAAATAGGAAATGCTGTTCAAAGTAGGAAATTTGACATCCCTGGATAGGTCATTGAAAATTTTACTGACAGCCAAAAAATAGGAAATCCTGTTTAAAGTAGGAAATTTGACATCCCTGGGTAGGTCACTGAAAATTCACCCTCTTTCTTCTTGTTGACCAATGACCCTTGCAAACAACACAAACATTATTATTCATGAAATGCAGCCAATTTACAGTGAGATTTGCAGCGCCATACCTGATGCCCAGATTTTACATGCACAGAGAGAAAATAATACTAAATAAAATTAATTGAAATTACTGACATTTAAATTCTTTTCATAAACATAACATCTAAATCTGCTGTCACACCTTCACTTAGCAGGTAAAACGAGTAATTCTCATTATGAGCCAGATCATTTCCCTTTCCCCAGTACAACTTTAAGTGATATCTTCCTTCTTTCTTTCATCTGTCCTCTTATACCATCTAGGGCATTAAGATATGACTATGTAAAAACCTTGTAAAGAGGCAATAAATTTCAAGTAACATGTATTTGAAACATGACTAACAGGAAATTCATCATAAGATGACATGTATATATATATGTAATTTGTTCTCATCATTATAATTTTGTCATGATTTTTTTGATGCACTTGTTTCAATTGAACTACGGTAATTTTTTTTCCTTCTTTACAATGTTTGTCTTCCTATACCTCTTGTACATGGTAAATAAGTAAAGTAACTCAGCTGGCTGAAAAAATGACATTGATTGAGCAGCAATTATAGTAGTGAAGTTTACATACCCCACTATTTAAAAATATCCTAATGAATTCTTAACAGATTACATGCATTTCTTGATCATTGTCAAAACTGTTTCATTCATGATTCATTTTTGGAAACTTTTTTTTTTAAATGAAGAAAGTAAATATGTGTTGTGGTCTGTACTTACAAGCAGCTCCTAATAAACTGAATGTCAGACAAGAATCAAGATGGCATATGCAACAACAATGACGTCTCCTCTATTTTCTATTTTTTTGAGGTTACTTTTTTGTAATAATATTAATATGAAATCTGATAATCTCATTTTCTGTAATTTTTAAAATAATGCACACAAAAAAAAAAAAAATATCTACCACACTGTGGCTATTTCAAAGTATACACACAATATTTTATGATAAATTTAGCTCAAAAATTTCTGAAGCACAATGTACATGTAATATGAACATGACATAAACGAAGATCTCTTTCAAGCCACATCTGAAGCCACCCTCAACTTCAGACACATGACATACCACCACATGTATTGCATTCACACTGAAACACTAAATTACATGTATGTCCTTTCAAGAGGAGTCAAAGCTTTGGCAAAATTACACCAGTCTGTCTTGGCAATCATGGCTTGATACATTTAGTGTCTCACTGAGTTTCTATCTGCTTTAAGTCTATGCTGAAAATAACATTGTCTGGAAGATCAAGGTGGACCTTGGATAAGTGAGCCTTTAGCCTGGAAGTGCGTGTGCAGGCAAAGTCACAAAAGGCACAGCGGTAGGATTTCGGCAGCGCCACCCCGCTCTTGCGAGCACTGATTTTCTCCTGAGAGTGAACAAGCATGTGGGCCTTGAGACGTGACTGTCGAATGCATGAGTATGAACACTCGGGACACTGAAGAGGCTTGGAAGTGGAGTGGGTGAGCATATGTCTTCGGAAGTCTGCAGAGCGGTTACCAGCATAGTTGCATAGATGACAGCTGAATTTTTTAATGTTTTCATGAGACATCATGTGAATCTTCAAGCTCTCCTCTTTTTTGTATGTGGCACTACACAAACTGCAGCAGAAAGGATGCTGGTATTTATGCTGCAAGAGATGATTGGTCAGCTGCTTTTTCTGGATGCATTTATAGTCACAGTATTGACACTGAAGGGGCTTCTCCCCATGGATAAACTTATGTTTCTTCAGCAGATAGGCTGAAGAGCAACCTTGACCACAGACATCACAAGTGTATGGTTTCACGCCATAATGCTTTGACATATGAGATTTCAATCCCTCGGCTGATCTGCAAGTATATTCACATTCTTTGCAACGGTATGGTTTTTCTCCTGTGTGAACTTTCATATGATCTTTCAAACCCATCCGACGTTTGCAGGAGAAATCACAAAGATGGCAACGAAACATCTTCTCTGTTGTATGACACAACAGATGGTCTTTCATTCTCGATGTGTCATTACACATATACTCACAGTGTGCACATTTGTATTTCTTCACTGTTGAATGTTTTTTGGTATGAGCCGTAAATGTGGACTTGTAATCACAAGAGAAATCACACTGATCACAGTGGAAGCGTTTGGATTTCGAATGATTTTTTGGAGGCTTCTTCACAGGTGGCATTTCAGGAACTGCATCAACTTTAAGGTTTTCGGGATTGGGCTTAATATCTGGTGGCTCTTCTATAATTTCTTGTAATACCTGAGGTGCTTCCTGAAGATTCTCTATTTGCTGAACTTGTTCAAAGTGAGCCTGGGCAAGCTGCTGAGCAAACTGCTCTGGGGCCGCTTCTGTCTGAATAATGTAGGTCTGCCCCCCATCTGAAGTAGTGATAGTATACGTCTCTCCTCCTTGTTTCCCAGCAAACGCTGCAAATGCATTGAACTGATCCTCATCGATTTGCCCTGTGCCCCAGTCCCCTTCCATCTCAAGTGCCTGGTTGGTGGTGGGAATACTGACATAGGTGGTTGTCTGAGCTTCAGTTGCTTCAGCCTCAGCTTGTTCCAGTTCCAACTTTTGTTGATATGCTGGTGGGAAAGTTGTCCCAGTGTACGTTTTCTGAGCAGAATTACTATGTGATTTCATATGCCTTCTTAGGCGTGAGGGCTGCGTGCACACATATTCGCATAATTCACATCGAAGAATCCCCTCTAAAGTATGGGTGGCCTTGTGATCTTTCAATCGCGGTGCACTCAAGCAGGAAAAATCGCAGACATCACAGTGCAGTAAAGGCTTGTCTTGAGAGTGGATTTTCATGTGAGCTTTGAGTCGCCACTGGCGGATGCAGGTGTAGCTGCAAACCGAGCACTTCAGTGGTTTGTCCGTTGAATGGGTCAACATATGCCTCTTGAAGTCACCATATCGATTCCCAGCATAGTTGCAGATGTCGCACCTAAATCTGGTCACATTATCATGGCCCAGCATGTGAACTTTCAGGCTTTCCTCCTTTTTGTATGTTGCATTGCAGATTTTACACTGAAAGGGAGTGCTTGTTTCGTGTTGTAACAAATGAGCTTTCATCTGGAAATTTTGAGTACAAGAGTAGCCACACTGAGAACAAAGGATAGGCTTGCTATCTGTATGAGTGAACATATGCCGCTTTAAATGGCTGGCTGTGTGACAAGAATAGTCACATTTCTTGCAGTGGAATTTTTTCTCAGAATGAATTATCATGTGTTGCCTCAGCAATGTCCTTGTTGCTGCTCTGTAACTACAGTTCTTGCACCCAAAAATTTTAGAACCCTGTGGACCTGTCAGTTTCTGTTTTTTAAGTTTCTCGTAATTTATTTTCCCTGGTTCATTTTCTTCATTGTCGGATTTTTCTGCATCAAGATCCCGTTTAATCACTGGACTAGCAGATTTCTTAATGTCAAGCTTATCAAGAGTAGCTTTACTTATTGGCAACTTGCTGATGCGGGACTTGTTATCCGGAGATGAAGCCACTTCTTTCTTTTCCTGAATCTTCACAATTTCTGGTGTCAACGTTTTCTTAATGTCTACAACAGTTTTGGCAGGCTGAACAGACAAAATGGGTGTGGTTTCCGGAACTGGAGTAAAACTGGTCTCCGTCACATCTGCCATACTTGTATCCTGCACAGGGAGCATGATGGCTTCTTGTGTTGGAAGTAAAGCTGTTTCCTGCAGTTGAATCAAGCTCCCATCATGCACAGCAGTCATTGGATCAGTCAAAATTCCATGGTCAATCTTTTCTTGAAATATGCCTTCCTGCCCAACGGGTTCATAAATGAACTGCGGATCTAGATCTTGATCTTGTTCCTTTACATAAAGAATGATTTCTCCATCCTGATTGAAAGCATCTTGGGAATTCTGACAGGCAGCTTCAACCACATTTCTCAAGTTGTCAGCATTGATCTCGGAGATGTTTAGGGATGGCGGAAGGCATATAGTAATACTGTTTGACGTAACAGGATTCATGGCTGATTTTTGTTCACTTCAACTTAACCAAATTTGGTGATGATCTGGCGCAAGTTACATCAGACCTGGAGAGAACAAAATACAGATGTGATTAATATGAGTTCCAAATGCAGACACTGACATTTGAAGCATCGTATGGTAAGCATACAATTCTATTATTCCTGTAGAATTTATAACACTTTCAAAACTATAGATATATGTGCCGCGTAATTTCAGATAATTTTTTCCTAGTCTTCATACAGTTCAATAAAGTGATTTCTGATGCATAAACTTTTTACAGGGTGTGCCTGAAAATGAATACAGTAGAATGTCCAACTCTTAAAATTATGCTCCCTTCCACTCAATTACCAACTTTTCATTCTCTAAGTTCAAATTTCTGAGACAATTGATCGATAGACCCTAAGTCAAAGAGCCAAACAAATGTTCTCTTAGACTTGGGAAGAATTTGGTTGACGTGTTGAAGACAATGGGAGCATGTGATCATAACTAAACAAGCTGACAGAGTTTATGGTTCAATTTTGTTCCTGATTACTCATTGCCCAACATGAGAAATCCATGTGTATCTTTTTAATCGAAAGTAAAAGGGTCCATCCCGTGTAAATTGGTCAGGATTTGATGATATTACCACCCCATCATAGCAAACACCCTGGCAAATGTGTGGTAGGGCCTCAACGTGAATGATCTCCATGGCAAAAAGCTTTGCACACCGTAAATTTTCTTGAAAGAATATGAAGAATTTCATTTGTTTTCAGATGCACAGGATTTCCCTGACATTCAGGGGAATACTAAATTTTCAAAGAGGTTTGGTAACTCTTATTTAACTTCCAACACAGCATAATATCAAAAGTATTTTGTCGTAAGAAAATGAACTATATGACAGGATCAGCAACTGGCTGTGCATAATATGAAGCTTTACTTTAACACTTAGAAAAGAATCCTAATTCTCAGACATATTATCAGGATTTTTTACTGTCTTTTCTAAATGTCTCATTCAATAAATCAGCTAAATCTTTAAATTCTTTTTTAAAAAAAGGTTTCACTTAAAGCAGGCTGTGCATTTGTTCCCAAATTTTGAGCCTGCTTGATTTGAAGTTTCTAGGACCACCTTAATGGGTTCAAGAAAAGGGAGTTCAACTTCCAATTTTTTAAGCAACTACTGAATGACTAATAAAGAATCTTTCAGATGCATTTTGCAATATAAAGCAAGTTGTTGCATCATTGACCATAATTATCAAACCATTTGTTTTTGGTAGAATTATCTCCACTACATGGTCATGTGACACGACTCACTGACTGCTATCTTGAAAGACAGCATTTGTTCTGCGACAAAGCACTAGCTGATACATGATGTTTCCAAAAGGCGTCATTTTGATATTTATGACATCACAGGTGAGTAAAAAATATATCTAAAATTACACTAAGATGCCCAAGCATGACATCAAACTATATGAAATGCCTTACATGCCCATCTTCAGTTGTTCTGAGCATAATAGAAAAAAATAATCTACCTGCCCCTTCCGTTACCTTTTTTTGGTTATGTAAACATTTTTATAGCTCTCTTACTATTGATTTCATCTTCATAAAGCTCCATATTTTTGTTTCAGTACAGATCTTGTTGTCATGGTTTCAGTGATTTAACACTTTAATTTTCAGGTTTTTGAGATAAATGGTAACTGATGAGACACAAATAAAGGTTTGTTTCCACATCCAAGCTAACTGTAATAAATTATAGTCAATTGTATCTGTCAAGCTCCATCAAGAGGATATTATTGGTAATACAAGCTTCAGCAATCCAATGAAAACTAGTCACTTAAGGTTATCAAGTAGCTATTTAAAAGTACATTTGGGAATTTGTGGTAAATATGTGCCAAGTCATTATCCTCCTTTTCTTCTGTCCTTCACAAACTGCTGAAGATAAAATCACAGAGCAAGGATGTCAGAGCAAAAGAAGGCTGAGACTAGAGTTAAGAACTTCAAGCAAGCTAAAAACATGAACCAATATGACAAGAAAAAATGCACAGCTGAGCGGCTGAATAACATAATTAGATAATGGAAAGGCCATATGAAAGCCAAAGCATCTGGTACAAACTTCCAAACAGAGAAAGCCTTCCCTAGTGCATGGTCTGAGGAAAAGGCAGTAAGAAAAGCTATGTTTCATCCTCAAAGTATGAGATGCAAGACTGGTGTCCTTAAAAAAGTGGCCATTCAACATGATCTAACACATTATGTTCAGGACGGAAGCATGGTCAGAAAGTGGGAAGCTGTCTAATGAGATTGATGAAGTGTCATGTCTAGGTCCTGGGGAAAAAAAAAAAAAAAAAAGACATGATTGTGAAAAGGGGCAACGGCAACAACTGATCCCCCAAAAAAGGGTATGATGATGAACATTGTGGAGGCCTTTAAACCGTTCAAGAAAGAGTGACCAAAAGTCAAGATTGGAAAAAGCAAATTTGGAGAAAGAGATGGCCAAACAAGTTCACGCAATGTGGACTCACATGTTCATTGCTGAAGTCCAACTCCATAAAAAAAAACTAAGTGAGAAATTCCATGCCCAAAGACGAAATCCCCTTGAACATAAGAGAAGAACAGAAATCAAGAGCCACGTGGCCCACTCAAGTGCTCCGAAACTACAATCAAAAGAAACCATGATAAACAGAAAAACATCAAATAGATGTAGTCTGTTTATACCATACTGAATAATAACGCAGTCTCCCCTGACCACTTGACCCACTCGACAAGTTAGGCACTGACCAGCAACCAAGCTATTGAGAACAGAAGTGAGTTATAATTGCTGTGAATGAAAGCCAAAGTGACCTAATATCAGATCTATAGCTTTCTTTTTGCTCTCACTGAATGTTACCATTAGATCACTAATTATCTTGTCATTGCTGCCCTGTCATCGTCAGCCGGCCTGATCAACAGTCCACATAGTTAGAGGGATGATAGTTTGCATTTTACATGGAGATTCTGTAGCAAGAATGTAAATACACCCCATGCGAAGTGATTTCATCCAAGCAAGTAAATCAGATTAAAGGCAAATCTGTAATGGGAATGGTCTGTGTGACAAGGAGTGATAAAATTGATACCCATATGAAATTGACATCTTTAAGAAGACAATTCCTCCTACCATTGGTTTATTGCACATATCATTATGTGAAGAAAGGGTGGAGTTAGGGAGGGATTAGAAAGAAACATTGGACTGTAAGAGTGTAAATGGTCTGATGTGGGCCTGCACTATGTCACTCCAAAGCCTGGGCGGAGTCGAAACAAACACCTGATAGGGCCTATGGTTTACTAGTTGACCGCGAGATGCGCAGCCTCGTAATAGAGACGCAAGGAAAGGCATGGCATCACATGGTAATGGCATAGAGAGTGGCCGAAAAGAACCGCAGAACCGCATGCCATCTTATTTTGCAAAATAGCCACATTAACGGTGATGTTTTCTCAACAATAACATCGCTAACATGTTTTTGGCTAGCTACTAGAAGTTTATTATTCTACAAGAAATAGCACAGTTTGTCCGAGACGTTGCACTACCCCTTTAGGATGGTTTTCTTTCATTGCAGAGGTGGGTTACGACAATAATAGCAAGTAATAGTGCTGTAGTTTCACATGGTAAGGGGAAGCAAGAAACAACCATGCCCCTATCGAAATATTGATAGCTATTGCCCTTGATCAGAAAAAAAAAATTGATCAGCACCCGTCCTTTTGTTTTTTAAACTTTTTATTTTATTTGGCCCACAAAAAGGACTGTTGGTAGATCTTCACACGTGAGAATGCAAACGGCAGGGATTAGATCTAACTACTGATACAAGTGTAAGTGATTCCTAACAATTCATATGAAACACGAGACCAGTTCACTGCACAAGTTTGACTAGATCTAGATAGCATGTGGGTCAATGCATAAATGTGTTACATGCTGATCTACACAAACACACATATGGAAAAGGGGGAGGGGGGGGGGGGGGGGGGGGGGGGGGGGGG
>JBCAUA010000013.1:4548847-4559871 GCA_038406235.1 Peronia verruculata | reverse complement strand
CTACTCTTCCATCGATTTTCAACTGCCAAGGGATCTTTAACGTGCGTAACGTACACACGGGACCTCTGAAATATATTTGCCCTTATCCGAGAAGGTTAGATGTCAGGCTTCCCTACCCACAGGAAGCCAGGGGACCGTTGAGTCAGTGAAACAATGTGGGTTTTCGATCTTCGTTTTCTGTCATCCCCCGATGCAGAACCCGCGTTTCGATCCCGGCCTGTTTTTCTCCATATGAGCAGACGCCATACCCATTGAGCCACTGCGTCCCCCACAGGGTTCTTAGGCAGATACATCACTGCATTTATACTATGTGCTGCGAAATCCGCGCCTCTACTTTTGGCTACTCAGCCTAAATCTCGCAAAACCCCGTTCCTGTATTCAAATTAGGTATTAATCACTCTCGCGAGATCAGATGGGAATTCTCCAAGGTGCGGGAAAAACGGGGGCGCGGATTTCACAGCACGATACTGTCGACAGCATCGGGTTGTGCTCAGCAGAACTGCGCAGAAAATATCAGGCGTCGCTTGATTGCCGAGCAGTTGGACTTCTTTTCTCAGGGCCGGTCCCAGCGAGAAGTAAGATGACTTCCCGATCTGCTCGCTCGGTCAAAAACATGTAGATCTAGATCTAGATATCTAGATTCTAGATCTAGATCTAGAATTCTAGATCTAGATCTAGATCGCCCACCCCTACCCTAGCTCTGACCCTCCGTCCGCTAAATCAATTCGATTACTGCCTGTAGCAGTGCGCTAGACAACAGATCTGTCTGTTGAGACAACGCACTAGATATAGACTTACACATTGTTAAATCTGAATAGATCATCACATCTGAATGGCCTAATGGTTGTCATCTTGTAAATCTGCAACAACCATTGAAGAGTGGGACCTATTGGACGAGTCCCATCAAAGTTAATCTAAACTAGAAAACGTGAATGATCTCCCTTCTGCCTCGCTATAACTTTAGACCAGATTTTTTTCTCTTATGGTCAAATTTGTGAATATTTCATACTTTGACGAGTGGTTTGACTGTTGGAAGCTTGTCGGATGAAATAAATATTTTTTAAAAAATCCATGTACATATTTTAAATGTTTAGATGCATTATAATTCACTATAACATAAAATAATCTTTTAACTCCAAGGATTGACAATAACTTAGCTACCGGTACAATTTGTGCAAAAATGCAGTCATCAATCTAGATAACCTCCACCAGAATGTTGAAAGACGTATCTAGAACGAAATCAAAGCATAATGTGATAGCCCACGTTAAAAATAATTCTTGCAGACACTCACTAACTTATATGTATTCGTACTTAATAATTTTTACTTTTTTTTTTTTTTTTAATAGGTGTGATCCTGAGCTGTGGTGAAACCCTTGTAAATGACATTTCATTGTTGCTAATGATAAACTTTGGTAAAGCGAGTTATTATTATTTGCTTCTTATATATTATTGTTTGATTCTTTTGACATATTTGATTATTTACCGGTAGACAGTGGTGTTATATTCTATGACATTTTTATTTTTGAAAAATCATATAACTTTGGTATTTTAATCACCTCATCACATTTACATCTTGGAGTCCAGTAGCTTTAAAAGAGACAGAAGCAGTGTTAGCTATAATAAATATGGTTTATGTATATGATGTGTGTGTATGGAAAGAAAATGAGAAGGAAAGGAGGCGAGAGACTACTCCTCAAAGGTATCCAGGATTGCAAAATAAGTGAATGTGATCACGTACACATTATAATTTGAGAGTGGTGATTATTTTTTATTATTGTGATAAACCAAACGTATATCGGCCTATGCAGTAAGATAAGTTGATTTATTCAATTATTGTATTATCACAGTAAGAAGTTTCTCGACGATGATTTGCAGATGAGAAACCTTGTCTTTTCTTCAAGAATTTCATGTTGAAAACGCCAAAGAGGCATGCAATCCAACATTCTGTCTCGCAGCAAATCCGTGGGCAAGAAATCCGAGCTTGAAGTTTTCCTGTTTACATATCACAAGATAGAGTGATTTCAAACAGACAAATATTAGTTTCCATGTTTTTTTATATGTTAAAATACAACTACATTACTGATTTAATTTTTATTCATAGCTGAATAGCAAACTAACGTTTCCAATCTTTTTGGCCAATCAGCAGACAAAACTACCTGAAACCCGACTATGTACGTCATTATCCTTGCGTGATGTTTCTCATGTCGGGTTGTGAAAAATCCAACGACAGTTTCATGTCAGAAGTTGGATGATTCTGTGGACATACATTTATAATGCACTAATAAATTCGAAAGTTACATATTGAGGAGCGCTCAGGTAAGTCGTAAACGTGTTCATAGTACATTTTATCTCGTTGAAAGTTTTTAAACGGTTAGATTCTAGATCTAGAGTTTGAATCTTCGCTTCACTAGACTCTAGATCTAGACTCGTGTCCTCTCCTCTGCGCGATACAGCTACAAAACACAACTCAGATTCCACTGTTATTTGATTATGCAAACATGTGAATAAGTAACAGAGTTATCATTTGGAATCTATTAATGCTCAGACCATTCTTCTGCCATTTCAATTTGACTTTGCTGCCTTTATTGTGAACTTACGAATGTGTTCTTACTAGGCCTAGATCTAGATCTACATGATGACCAGCTGATTTGCAGGCCTTTGTTGACCTAGATACTTGTAACATGGGTTATAGAAGAGAAAATACTTCAGATCTAGATTAGGTTATTCAGCCAAAGCCGATTTCGTCTTTATATTTTTCCCATCCTCCCGCTCCATGTCTTTCTCATTTTGATATTGTTGCGTCACAAAATCACTTTCGATTTTCTACGAAGGCCCGTTGGCTGGCCTGAGTTTTGTTATCGATTTTTATTTCCCTCACTTCGCGAGGTGGAAACTTCGAGTCGAGCGGCCAATCCTTGCAACCGCCACCTACACACGGCGTGATCAGCCCGCGGTGACTGTATCGGACCGAACTAAGAAACTGGGTCAGATTGCCTCGGGTGCCATGACTACACTAACAAACGTTTTCGCTTTGTTCAAACCCTCGCCATTGTGTTGTTGATTTTTGAATGAAGATAGCACGAATAATGCTATTCTGATTTAAAATCTGAAACTGAAATGAAACAAAGAGAAACTCAGTCGAAAACGTTCAGCCGAGATAGAGATCTCGGGTTACATTTCGTATGTTTTACGTCAACTTCATAATTGATGATGACGCACTTCTAACTTCTCTTCTAGTTATGTCAAACCATAGTGTTCAGGCTGTGCAAGCCCTTTTCCCCCCTACAATGGTATTGCTGTATCATGTTGATAATTTGTTTTGTATTACAATATTCACAATCCAAGGTTTACTGCAACAGAACTAGCTGAACCCAGACCTGCCTACACAACACACAACCTCCATCTCCATCGATGTTGATTGATATATTCAGTTTTTACTCAAATTTCCTAAGAATATTACTTCCCGTTTTAGATTTAGATCCTTTGGCAGAGGAGTAAGAGATGGCTCTTGAATTATAACAGATATTCCTGACATTGGTAAAAGACCCATTGTTCCAATAATAAGTCTTAGCTTATTCAACCATTGCATCATTCAGAAGCAACTGTTAAAGATCTAGATCTATAACCTAATTGTAAAATCTTGGGTTTGACAAGCACACTTGTACTGGATATTGAATAATTTATACACAAGTTCTAATTAGCACAGCTGAGGATAAATTTATACTCCTGTTTGTATAAAATTATTTGTACTGTTGTTAACAGTGTGGTGTATATTGGCCAGCTTTTTGTCATATTTAGTGTCTTGATTCTTTTCTAAGATTCATTTTTCTTTAAATTTCTTCAGCGTGATGCCACCCATGGCGACATCATCAGCAAAGCGCAAGTGGTCCGATGTTTTTGAGGATGAAGAAATTTATGACAAGCAGTCAATTATGGATCTCTGCGCTTCAAAGCTTCGATATGTGAATCCAGCACGACCACCACGACGGCGCACAGAAGTCCCACTTCTACGCAATGTCCTCATTGTCAACACAATGAAACATTTATCTGCAGAAATGAAGACAGAGAAGCCCATGGAATACAGCACTGAAGATCTGAGTGTCGACCCAGGCCATTTTGAAGGATTGCCTCCACTCTCCGAGCTGCTGACAGATATCATGTTGGACCCCCAGCCCAGTGAACAGTCACAGCAACAATCTGTAGGCTCTACCTTTGGCTGGACCCCAAACAACACCTCCCCTTACCCAAGCCTAACCCCACTAGAACCAAGTATACCCACTTACATGGACCCAGCAGACCCTGGTCTGGGAGGAGATGAGGAGAAAATTGTTCATGATCTGTTGCCTTGCACCAGTGTCATGGGCCTGGATCCCACACAGCACACACAAGCCTGGAATTCCTCACCTGATGCCAGTCAACACGCCAGCTCATGGCCAGTACAGGGCACCACTGGATCTCACTCATCTTCCTGGGACACCCCTAGCCATACTGGTGTTTTAGACTGTTTTCTTTCTAGTGCCTCCATTCAGCAATCTACAGGTGACTCATTAGACTCCCTTGCATCAGACTTAGCATTCCAACCGTCAACTGGTCCATTGCCCTCATTTAACTCTGTGTTCGACAGCACACAGAGTTCATCCTTTGTAGAACTGTTACAAACGTCTCCATTACCAACATGCAACTCACCAGCCACAACGTCAGCTTCATCCTCCCCACCACTCACCTCATTCCCACCCATCAACGGTGCCTCCACAGAGGATCTGGTAGGTAATGTCAACCTGACAGAATCTGAGTGGGAATTCTTAGCCATGACATTTTCCTCCAAGCTCCCCCATATGTCCTTTGAAGATATTGTACATGCTCTACCACAAACATCACTGCTTCAGCAAAGCTCTCAATCACCTCAGACATTCTTTGTGCCTTCATCATTACCCAGCAGCGTGGGCTCCAGTTGTGACTCTTCCCCAGCCGCCAACAGCCAATGTGCCAGCTACTGTCGCAAGGACCAGCCTCCACCGAGTGTAGATGACAGTGGCATGGTGAGGGTGCTAGTCAATTTATAGATCACGTTTGTCATTTCCCAACAAGTCCTTGCCTGAACGCAGCCTCAGCAGTGACAGAGACCCTAGGTGCTGATCATGAGAAACAAGTGAATACAACCAAACTTGCCTTCAGATAGCAAACACTTTTCCACAATTCAAACATTTTTTCTTGTACGCAAATTTCAATCATCATGTCATGACTTTTTTTTTTTTTTTTTAAATTTTAATGACAAATGCCTTACACGTCAAGTGGAATATCAAATTTGGCAAGGAGCAACGAGAATCTTTAGTCAGCTTACCTGTTGATTGTGCACTTTCCCTTCATCACAACAAGGGCAAGGAAAAAACAGGAGGAGATTAGTGGATGATACTCAGGGATGGTTGAAGCAAACATGCAAATGTTGGTTTATTAGTGTAATTTATTGTTCCAGGAGGCTGTCACAGCAGCCCTGCCATATTTTATCTGAATGATATAAAAGAGCCCAGTGATTTTAATGAAAAAAACATGCAGTTTAACATTTACCATATGACATTACGCAGAGTGCCTACCCAAACTTACATCAGAATCTGCATCAACTCTGTGCCAGTGGTGACTGTAGATTTTTGCCAACACAGAATCACAGTTATAACTACCATTCAAGTTGGGACTTCAATCAGTCAGAGGGTCGAAGCAAATCTGATTTTGGTAGCATAATTTTCATGTGAGTGCAGTACAGTGGTATTGTTTTGGGGGGTTTATTTGTGTAAAGGACAACTTGATTTCTCAAGTGTTGCAATACCTTCGTTAGTGGACACTGTTATTCTAGCAGTTTCACGCTCTTTCGGAGGATTTTGAATATATATGAACATTTAAAACATTGCAATAAGCAAACTGACATTGTCAACTGACGTTGTGTTCTGATTAAGAGGCAATAAGCTTTTATGATTTTCTGGCTGATCTGAGGAGGAATTGTCCCCAGCAGTTGTTGTATTGCAACTAAGTTGTCCGGCATCTGATTTTGTTTTTTGTTTTTTTTCCAGTATTGCAAAGTTTTGATGTTTGCAGTATGGGACTGGACTACAATCAGTTCTATGAACCAAGTCCGACTAAATGTGTAGATAATTGTCACTATTCTGGATTATGTGTATCAATGACAGATTTGTGACTTACAACAAATATTTATTATTAAAACTTTATTTGTGTGATTTTGTGACATGATTGAACGAAGTTAGTGGTGACATGAATGTTGGGAAGCAATCATGAAAGATGTGAAATCTGTGGCGAAGAATGAAGCTCATCTCTGGTTGTATGAGAGACTGAAACAAAGAAACAGGCTATATAACTTATAAAGGAAGATGTAACAAGGCTGTGATGACTTTTTGTTTTGTCTTTATTTCACTGCTGATCACAGATATTTATTGCTTTGAAATTCAATGTGCACATTATAGCATTTGTTGTCACAAAATAGGATCTAGGCTAATGGGACAGACATTCCTTGCCCCATGTCTCAGCATTAATTTTTCGTGATACTGTTAGTGATAGGTTTTCCCTCTTGCAGTCAGTCCCATAGTCAGTGGTAAGTGTTCTGATGCATTGTACTTAATTCATTTAATGGCTAAATTTGCATTAAATAGAAATCAGAAAGCACCTTTACCTGGTGATAGTTAATTAAAATTTCAATATTGGATCAGGAATGCTCAAGTTAAATCTTCCTTCTGGGTTCATGTGTTGGATTTGTTTGCTTTTTTGTTTTGTTATGTTTTTCTTTCAGAGTTGAGTGTTTATTGGTGTGCATGTCATGTTGTGCGCACTTATAATTTCAATTCAATAGCAGTTCATAGTTAATTGGATGTATGATTGAATCCCCTGTATTTTTTTAATTTGGAATTTTTTTTTTAAAGGGGAGAATTCAAGATCATAGGGATAAGAGATAGCTTGATTAATTAGTCTGTTATTCTCAGTCTGTGTTTAACCTCACCACTACAGAGATTGGAAGATAGATAGATCTTCTCCATCCATTGTTTATTTCCAGACCATTTCTTATCATATGAAAAGAATATGACCTGTACTACTGTACTGGTTACAACCATTATTTTACTTCAATGATTTAGATTCTTGAGGTGCAAAAGTGTTGGCTTGGTGCAATGTAGCCTCTATCGGTCTAGTCTGTATGGAAGTGAAATGGAATTATTTATATCAATTTATTTATCTCTCCTAATTTTTTTCAATAGCCAGCATTCACTTTGGTCAGAGATCAGGTGAACAAACACACTGGACTGTTGAGTAGAAATAAAGGTACGTCGATTCATAGAATATCCTGTTAGTGTTAGTGTCTTATTTGTAACTGTATCCAGGAAAAAATGCATTTTTCTTTTTGTTGTTGTTGAAGTAGATATAAATAGGTGAAAAGGAAGCTGGGAGATAGTCATAACCTGTAAAAGACTTTGAAAATATTCCTGGAACAGAAAGTTTAATACATGTATGTAGCTGGTCCAGAGAGTTGTGTTTGTCACCATTCAGCTCTCAAAAGTGGTTTATAGTACCAGAAACCATAAAACCTCACTGTTTTACCGAACACATAATTTCTTTCTTGAACTGTCTATATTCAAGTTCAAGTATTTGTTTCAGAATGCATTCTTTTTTTTTTTTTTTTTTCTTGCTGCTCAATTTTCTTTTATTTCCAGTGTTTTGCTTATAACTTTGTTGCTGTGTAAATTATTATTATAAATTATTATGGATGCTACATTATTTGTATTCATTGTTGGGGAGTGTGAAATGTGTATGAAGTGCAGGCAGATTTTATCTTGTCTTTTGTTATAAGCAAGGCCAATTTTATAAGAGAACAGTATGTATCAAAAGTCATTAACGATTTGTGTTGGGACAAGACTAGTCTTAATGCTGCATCGCTAAGAGCAGTAGTCAAGCATCACATGGTAATATTTATAAATGGATGGTTATTGCTCAGAGCAATGTGACTGTTTGTCTGGGAGAAGGCCATGAAAAAAAATTTTGTTTTTAAATGTGTCTGTGCAAAAAGGAACACTAGATTTTGTTCTTTCAATCCAGTTTATGATTTTTTTTTTTTTTTGTTTCTCACATAGATTTTTGCTTCTCAGAGAGCGAGCATTATAGTATTAATTGTGTGTCAACTTATCTTTTTTTATGCTTTTAATTCTTTTTTTTTTTTTTTTTGGTTTAAATTATTATTATTATTATTCTATTATCAATGCACAGAATTAAAATTAGCAGCTTGCAGCAGACCATGTGGACCTGTTAATTTATTTGCATTTTTTTTTTTTTTCTGTCCAAAAGCTTTTTCATGTTCAACAGTTTTTTTTTTATTGTGAGATAAACCAATGAAATGGGAATCAGGAACATGTCGGGGCTGGAGGGGATCATTTTAAAAAGAGCATACAGCTAATTTTAAACTGTGATATTGACATATATGTTTGCTGCATCCATTGGTCAAAAGCCACTGTGAAATAGTTTCCTTCTCTCTATGGGTGTGAAATCCATTTACAGTGTTCTTGTCATGCACTTGTTTATCTGAATTATTTATGTGAAAGGACAAAAAATATACGTGCTGCTTTTGGGTGTTTACATGACATGAGTGTGAATGTAAGAAATGTATTTAATAATAAGGTAAGTGAATAATTTATCTCTGTTGAGCTGCTGAGAAATTTCAGAGGAAAATGTATTACCTTAGAAAATCTTTCTCCAGAAAGAACAAAGTTCATATTGTTGTGTAGTCATTGCTTCCTATTTTATTAAAGTGTTGTGACAAGAACCTTATAGTATACAGTTGTGTTTGCAATGAATATTTGTAGGAAATCATTAAAAAGAAAAAATTCGAACAGTATAGAGTCTACACTTTACAAATGGTTTTATCAACTGTGGTTTGCAAGGGGAAGTGAACATGGATGTCAAACTTCTGACTTTAGTCGAAATTCCAACTTTTTGGTCGTCACCTACTTTTCACAGATCAATTGACTACTTTAACTGTTCAATGCACAAAGCTATCGTGGTTTTATAATAATATGCGATACAAATTCCTAACAGTAACAGTGAAACCGAAAGTACAAAAAATGGATGCTCAGAATTATCCTCATTCTTTGAATTGATAGTCAGACTGTTGTTTGACGGCTGTTTAAAGATCGAGATCAGAGTTTGTAGTGTTTAATTTGTCACACCTGATAACCTGTGGTTGAGTGATCGTGTGAGAGTTGTTGATGGAAAATTAGTACATCAGAGTGCTGGCAGCAACAAATTATGTGCCCATAATCTTAGAAGGCTAGTGTAAGAGAACAGCTATTTGCCATCTAGATATAGTAAATAGATCTAGAGATCTAGTCATGCTTGATGATTATGATGACATCACTGCCTGTGGGATTTTGTTAGTTCTTGGAATTCCCACTAGTCATATGATTTTATAGTTCCATCCCAGGCCCTCGTGGAAACTTGCAAACTTCTTTCAAAACAGTTTTTTTTTTTTTTTTACTTTTTTAAAGGTACCTTACTATTACATAGTGTGTGTCTTTGGGGGGGGGGGGGGGTGTTAATAACTTTTTTTGTGAAAACTGTGAAGACTTGCCTCAGTGAAGTTCAATTGTTATGCAAATTCATAGCAATATTTGTGAAGAGGTTTGATACTTTGAGATTGTGAGAAATAGAGGCAAATGTTTTGTACTGGAGTTTGAGTTGTGTAATTGATGAGCATTCTGACTTCAAGTTGCACTAGAAATGTAAATGATGTCTGGAAGCTCAAAGACAGAGCCCAAAGCCAAATGTAGATTGGTATACTTGTATGGTTGAATGTATGCCAATCAAGTGCAGCTGTCCAACGAACTGTTTAGTTGGTGCAATGACATTCCAAAAAAACATTTTTTTTTTTTCAGTAAATGTATTACTATGTGTATGCATTCTTTTTTTTTTTTTTAATGCATGTATGATTATGACAGACAGGTATGTACAATCATCTCTCCAGTGTGTCACGAACATATAAATTCTTTACATGGTTTCTGGAGCAGAGATCCAAAGCAGTTAAGAATGAGTATAGCTATATGCTGCTTAGCAACTTTCTGTCAGTATTGTTCCCTTAATACTGCAATCATCATGACTGTGGTATGCTTTATGTGACAAGCTAAGAAGAGAATTTCAGTGTTATTGTTTTGATAGAACCACGCGCAGGTCATTAAATTTAGCATAGTATAGGTTCTAAATTTTTGTGTGATAAACTGAAAGGAGACGTCAGCCTATTTGACAATGCTCTGACTTCTAGACTCTAAGAAAGATAATGGTTAGGTCATCTGGCATTTTCTTCATTGCCTTTTTAATTCATGTACTGTTTAGCCAATACAAAGCTGGAAAAAAGTGGACTCACTGAAAAAAAAAAGCAGATGGCTACTTTGTGAATTTATGCCTAATTTCTTGATGCCCATATGTGCTCATAAATTATGTATACACACATGTACTTCTTTTACAAAGTGTCTGGCATGCAGTACACGGTAGCTACTCAGTTTCATAATTACATGCACCTCTTTAATGTTTATTTGCCAATTGTTCCACTTTGTCAGTGTTTTGTAGGTTGTCCTGGCCTAGTTACAAAAATCAGTAACCTTCAAACGAATGAATGATGTTACAAAGGGAGGGAGCAGTTAGAGAAGTTGAGAAAAAAATGATATCCTAAACTAAATTTGTGTACCGTATGGATCTTGGATAATTTTACACTAGTTTATTCTCATCAGGTTAATATCATCTTATTTTTGTAAAGTTTTTGTGTTCAGTCCAGACAGCTTTGCAGCAATATTTGGTTTGAGAAACCAGAGCTTTTTGTTTGTTCATCTTTATTTCCTATCCATCTCTGGCAAGTGATGAAAACAAACAGTGTTTACTTTACAAGCAGTTCCAGGCTAAGGACCAAGAAGATATGTCTCGCAGCCAGTCGAAATGAGACGTAAGTCGCTGGGCTAGAACGGAGAAATGAGGCTTTGAATGTGATGAG
>JBCAUA010000013.1:4521447-4536067 GCA_038406235.1 Peronia verruculata | reverse complement strand
AATTGAAAGTCCACAAAAAAGCAATTTTTACATAAAAATAAAAAAAATCAAAAGTTGATTTAAATCACGATTTTTTTACAAAAAAATCATTTGATTTAAATAAAAAAAATCAGTTGATTTAAATCATGTTGATTTAAATCAAAACAACCCTGGTATTTACATCGTTCTCTTTCACCTGCTTTATAGACTAGATCTATGTGATGGCTTCCTCTAACTCATTGAAGAGAAAGAAGACGCCTTTTTCCACTGAGTCGAAAACGAAAATGTTGCAGGACATAGACAGAAGTGCCATGTCCAAGGTCATAGCTGAAAAGTATGGCACTCCCCCAAATACACTCGACGATAATAACACATTAGGAACATGACAGAGAAAGCAGCAGCATCTTCATCTTTTTTTTTGCTTCACAGGTAATTCGAGAGTTGGTCCCTTGTCAAAAGAACCGGAAAACGAACTCTCATAAATCAAACCCATGGGGATGGTCCCGGCAAATTCGATTTGAGCGGACTCGAATGTAGAGCCATTTCATTTTAGGATGATGTAAACAAGAACAAATTTACAATTGCACAGAAAATGATCAAGAAGGATTTGTGATGATACCTTGGTAGATCTGTGCTGCATCCAATACTTGAAAGAGTTAAAGGCTTTGTACATCAACATGTCATGGCCTTTTCGTAGATAAATCCGGTGTCCTCTCCATCAGTAATTACAGGAACAATGTAAATACTCATGCAAAGCTGTTTCTAACTTACATACAAGTAAACCCATACTTACTTTGATAGATGTTTTTTGTCATACAACAACCACAAAAGCTCCTGGAAAAGAAAACAAGAAAAAAAGAAAGAAAAATATTTAACACTGATAAGGGGGAAAAAAAAAAAAACTGATTGAATTAACATTACTAACTAGGCCTGTGCATGACTGACAATGTTTGTGACGGACGCTTAACCAATTCCATGACCAATGATGATCAATTATTATATCCATTAGATATTTTCCTATTTGTTATCTGTGACATCACATCGGTTTTGGCCTTGACCTTAGCCTAATGTGATAAAAAACAAACAATACCACCACCCATACTTAGCCTGAGTTTAGCTCACTTGACCTTTGACCACAGCTTAGGTTAAGAACAAAATGAGGAGTGAAACTCAGCATTTCACAAATCGAATGCCCAATGCCTCGAATTCTACCATTCTGCCACAATGATATTGATCTATGTTCAAGAAATGACAGTCTGACAGTGTCGACACAAACAGAATTACATTTACAGGTAAGAAACTAATATTCTCTCACTGTATTACAGCTATCTAAAATGTAATTCACATGCAAAATACAATAAGTCACACATTGGCCGATTGCCTCTTTGGCATTTCTATGGTTAAATGCCAAGTAAAACTCAGCACAGATTATTTTGTTTGTTTTGTTCTGGGGGGGGGTGTCATATATAAGGGGATAGGTATGAGAAGTGTGGCACTGGCACAAACGCGTGTTGCCGACAGACGGAGTTTTCCCAAGATCAAAGACACAAGTGTAACTAACCGTGGTTGATCATGACCGCCAGCAACCAGCCTTTGGTCATCATAACTTACTAATCGGTTATGAGTCCACGACTGATATAACTGGTTATCATGATTAATCATGCACAGGCCTATTACAAACAACAGAAAATTTTTTACTTTATGTTTAACACTGTGAAATGAAATCTACACAATGTAAAGGTGTGATCATAAGAGATATGGCATGATTTGTGACAACAATAATCAAAAGGTAAGGCAACTACAGCTGTATCAACCATATCCCTGATTACCTGACTGTTGTATTAAATTTTTTCTTGCAAGAACTTTGCAAGGATCATACTGACTTCACATCCTTTCTTGGCAAAGCCTTATCTCTGATAATCAAGAACACATGCATGACATTTTTGATGCACTCAAGCTAAGTCTAAGCATCAAGTGAAACTGAGTAATCGAAGTTTATGCTTTGCAAGTTATAACTTTATTCTATTATTTGTCATATTCCCTGGTCCCATCACTTTTCAGTCTGGACTTTCTGGCACTTTGTCCCGATCAAGTATATCAGTGAAACTAATAATTAGCACTCCTAACCTATGAGTAGAGCCACAATATAAGCAGAGGTGATAAATAATCAGCTATCATACCTGTTGCAATGCTCCCATTTCAATGCTGTCCATAGAAACATTGATCGATGGGTTTGCAGCAGAGACCAATGCTGCCACTTCCATTTTGCGATCACAGATGACTGGATGACCATTGAGATAAAGCCAGGATTTCTCTGCAACACTTAAAGTGATGGACTGTCCTCTTTTGTCTTCATTTCCCTTCCCTAACAGAACACATGAAACATACAGAGTAAATCCAAATATCTTCAATTTGAAACTTGTAAACAAATTATCATTCACTGAAGTTATAATCTTATTTTAAAGGGAAAATTTTTCAGAATGCAAAATTACCATCTTTTACAGTTTACACACATTTTAAAATTCTGAGGTCCAGATGTAAATGACCCCAGATATTGCTTTCCATCAAACTTCATAAGAATTTCAAACTGTGTAATTTTCTTTCAAATGTGCAGTTCCAAAAGCATGACAAAATCTTTGGAGGGGGGTGTAATTAATTTTTATCTTAAGTAGTAAAAGTGTAAGTGCCCCAATCCCAAAGTAATGACTCATCCTCATTATCATTACAAAAGTGTTACGAAACCATTAAATGTCTAATGCATAAAAATTCTATACTGACCAAAAGACTGTCACAGGAAATTAAATCATATTTATAGCTATTAGTATACCACCATATAATCTAAATAACTTATATACCCATATAGTACAGGCTCTAATTGCTTTACAATATATCTATCATAATTATTAATAAAATAACCCAGGAAAAAGTTACTGCACAACTCAGAAATGGCACTATACAGGTTAAATTTTAAAATTTTAATGTTCTGCGCATGCATCATAGAACTAACCCTGAGTGAAGTACAATCAATTCATGATTCATAGAGAATACGCATGCAAAGTAATTCAAAATACATGCCAGAAATAAGGCTAGACGTGTAATCTTTCATATTATTTACACCTTGAATTTTGACATTCATATTGAAAACAGTAAGTTTGAAAAAAAAGTCAGGTACAATGCTGAATTGACAGTGCCAACAGCTGAAGATAATGAACCTGGTGGAATTATCAGAATTCTGATCAACTCTCTCCATGCCAACTGACATTTATATAGTCGATACAGGTTACTACCATTGGACCAACTCGTTATAACATGTTCAAGAAACTTTGTCCATTTCCACAGCTTGTCCAAAAAGACTGCCAAATGTCTTCACAATAACACTAACTTTAGTTGTTCTTGTTGTGTTCCAAATAAAAAAAAAAAATCTTAAGCTTAATTTTGATCACAAATTTTGTGGCATTTTCTCAACTTTCCAAAGGTATACAAAAAATGAATCCACCCGCTCCTGGTCAGTCTGGTGTATCTAAAAAACAACATTCATACTACATATATATTGATTTTAATTGAAAAGAATGACTGCACTATATATATAACATATGCAATGCGGATTTACAACATTGTAATGCCAATGAAGAACTGATTTTATCTACAAAATTTGTTATTGAAAATTGTGCCACCTGGACAGCAAATCCTCTTTTCTAACCTTAAAAGACAAAAATCAGTTCTGCTCCTCTATTTCGCTCAGATTCTCATATTACTACAGTGGTCTTCACTCAAGAGCTCTGTCATCGAGATACAAAGTGGGCTATTAGGCAGGCAGGCGCTAAGGCAAACTGAAAGGTTTCACAACCCACCAGACTTCTGTCTTGTTTTCTACGTTTAGTTGATCATTACTGCTAGTTAAAGATATGTTTTTGTGTGAAAAGTACAGCTTCCTTTATTATGTATGTGTGTGTATGTCTTATTAGATCTAATAGCTCCTGACCTTTCTTGGTTTAGAATTTCATCAATAACGCCCAGCGTCTTTTAAAGCTTGAATGTTTCCGTGTCGATCGAAAACATGATATATGGCTTTCAGGGCCCGACCCCCTTTAAACCAAAACCACTATATTCCTTAAGATTTTACCTTTAGTTCTATTTACAATATACATACAGATTTTGTAATAATCGCGTATAATTATCATCCTCTTGAAGAAAGCCCAGTAATCAGTTTAGGTGTATGGGCTCATCAGGCTTAATATTATCAACTTCCTTTCTAAGTTTTGTGCAAACATTTCATCACAGCTTTGTCAGCCGAAATCGATAAATTGATTTTGTCCTCTACGTCGGAGTCGAGGCAGTTGCGCCGCTCAGCAATCCTACATGCCAGCATTAGGGAGGACAGTCACCCGCTCATCGGACCTACATGTTAGTGTTAGGGAGGACCATCACCCACTTGTCAGACCTAAATGTTAACATTGGGGTGCACTTGTTTGTCGAGGGTCCCAGCAGGTTAAGCCAGAGCGGTTGCTCTAGATCGCGCATCCAGATTTACTACTTGCCAGTAACAGTACTGATATAATCGTGAAATGAAATTATTATTATTATTTGGTATACAGAATACATTTTAATAGCCCTAAGTGATCAAGAATAATAATCGCGGTATCCATAAATGCTGTTTGTACTGGGATCACAGCAGAACCACAAAAAGATGGTAGTGCCTATAAGTGATATATTATTATGATCACAATAACTAATTGTTGATCACATAAGGCAAAAATGGCATCCATGGTTCCTCTTATTTGAAAGCACAGAGATGTCAGATTCTAAAAATTATGAACAAAATCACAAGTGAGAATAGAAATATTTGAGAACACGAGGAAAATTTGTGTGTGAAGAGGAGAAAATACAAAAATACAGTACAGTTTCATCAATATTTGAAGAGCGCACCTTGAAGAAATCAGAACTTTCATCAAGGGAACTTTCAAGGTCAAACTCATATGAAATATTCAATATGAGCTATGTTGAAGTTTTTGAAATGGAAGAGTGGTGAGGGGAGCAACTAGTTTGATTCACATCTATTTCTCTGATGTAAAAATTTACAATCATGCAAGCTCAACTAGCTGATTTCAAGCACATTGCAATGTTCCTAGAATTCTATTTCATATATTTTTGCCACTTAAAATACAATGTTCGGCAAAATATTATGTGCAATATATAGGGAACAGTAATTCACTGCTGTGTTCTGAAATGCTGATACATCAGTGTGTGGTAAAAATGGCCAGCTCAGTTCTTTGTTGTCCTATCTCCATTTTTCACATTTTGAGAAAACTGATGAGCTATGTTCAACAACTGTTTTTGTACACAGAGCATAGGACAAAATGATTTCAAAATATACCTGTTTGGGCAAGTGATCGGTAAAATGACTACAGTGTATGGTTGATTTACTATCCCTTTTTCACATGACATATATCTCCAAATCACCCAAAATGGGGATAAGACAACAAAGAACTGAGCTCGTGAAATGGTGACAGTCAGCCTATTGATAGTCAATATATGATAGACTGGTACTGGTAGAAAAAAAGCTAAAATCTTACTGACTTCAGCTTGCTCCAATAAACAGTTACAAACAAAAGACCAAGAAAGAAAATCAAGTTTAAGTTCTATCTGATAAGAATGACTATTATGTCTATTTACCATGCCAGGTCACTTCAGCAGTGTCTGTCCCATCTTCACCAAAGACAACCCATGCATGATCCTCTGACAATGCCAGATGAATGTCATTCCGACGCAGTATCTGCGCAGCTGCAACTACGCCAAATGCCACTCCAAAACAATCCAGCTTATTTCCTGTGAATAATGGATGGAGATAAAATGCCATGCATCTGTCAGCAGAACATTTATCATAGTTTGATTCTGACTTTCTCATCTGACATTTTTCGACCTCACCCTCAGAAATAGCTTTATTTTTTAATTCTTTCAAGTTTTAGATGATAGGCCTATTGTTTTGAATTGCATCATATTTTTTATTAGGCCTATTTTAATTATCAAATTTGGCTAAAATAAATCTGGTCAGACATGATATTCATGTGTTGGTGTCTGATTCCTTTCAATCACTTGAGATGATTCATTCTACTCACTGCTGAGCAATAAATCATGAGGTCATACTGATGACATACTTTTACTTGGTTATCTCCCTTCGCTCTCTTTCCGTTGGCTTCTTACCTGTTAGGAAACTGTACAGAGACTGCAAATGTGCTTTATCTTTAAAACTGCGAGACAGTGAGCTCCAAATGACATCAGAAATTCTCTTCACTAAATCTCGTGAGGAAAATTCACCAGGGTACTTCGTCAAGTCAACAGATCCCTTGACTAATGTCTCAAACTTTGTATACAATGCCTCGACCGTCTCTAAGTCGACGACAGGAAAAATAGGCCTCAAAAGGGCAGAGTCTTCATCAATCGGCACAGATCTGTTCAAAGTCAATGTATTTTCAATACACCCTAATGTCACTGATAAGAGAGCTAGATTCGGTTCATCTGGTCCATCTAACTGTTCCTTGAAAAGTTTCAACACGGATGAGATATCGGTGAGGGGAAAATGCCTCTTCTCGCGATCTCTAAAGCCCGCCATCTTTGATGCTGATGTTTGTAGTATATGTGGCCAGGAGATGGCTCTCCAAGTCATATTCAAACCAACGACCAAAATGAGCGCATCACCATCACAACAGCTAGCTTCTAATATCTCATTGATATAACTTCTTCATTAAATCTCTCTGAGTTCTCTTTTGTACACATTGCCCCCATGCTCATCGATTATTACTAATGTTTTTTCCAAGGAGGGGGTGGAGGGGACAGTCTTGCATGAATTATCCATACAACTGTAATAGTTTGGAAATGCATCAGAACAAGTTTTCAACAAATATTCTTTTGAATGCCATGATCATACATGTGCATATTTTTTATCAGTGCTGTCAAAACATTTATATATTTTAACAAATTTCAAGTTGCATAATGGAATAGTAGTTTTGAAAACAACCTCATGGGTCATGCAGTCGCAGTCGACATGATATTAAATGTGCATGCTTTCAGTATCACCATCATCTTTCTCCCACAAGAGCTACTTTGAATAGCATGTGATTCAAAAAGTTTTGGAGGTAGTGCTTTATTAACTGAAAATTTCGTGTCAAAAGGACCTCAAATTCTGGTTAAAACATTTGCTTTATTGGTGAATTATGAATTATCTTGCCGTGGACCCGCTATCTCTATAATCCAATATGGCAACTTTCATCGGGAATTCATTCACAGGGATGATGCGCAGTTCCAGTGGTTTCAGCATCAGAACAATGCCATGGAAAAGAAGCTGAATCACCCTCGCGCTGACCAATAGCCTGGCATGAGAATATCGATCATATTGATTTTACACTGTACTGGCGGCGTGAAGTCTTCAAGGGGCAAGGCTGTGTTTGTGTCCCAGCACGAGCTCTACGCCCACGTGCACGCGAGCGGTATAAATAGGCGCGTTGGCTGAAGAAAGTAAACAACATCGATTTGCTAGGCCTAGGTTACATAAGTAGGTTTTCCGAAAAACAAAGGGGAAAAGTGAAATTGAGTCCGGAATATATGTATAGGGCAACTGTTATTTGAAAATATGTTCTCTCTCTCTCTCTCTTCTCTCTCTCTCGCTCTCTCTCTCTCTCTCATACACACACAGACGCACGCTTTCTCTCGCTCTCTGCTTTCTTGTCTAACTCTTCATTTTCTTGACTTGAAAACACTCAGCATAATATTCTCACGTAGCTCAGCCATGTGGATACGGGATGTATAAAACCGTGGCGTGTAGGCATAACTCACTGCTTGACCGTTCATTTCAACTGTGCAGCCATATTCACATAGTACCATTCGATCTATGCTTCTTTCTGTAGAGCGGAGTGACTCTCGTGAGGATGACCTGACCTTGACCGCGGGGTCATGCCGAGTGTAGTACTAGTTGGTTACAACTGCGACTCCGCGCGCGCTGTTATGGAGGGCGCATGTGCCCCCCACACAGAATTTGACGCGCGACCGCAAAATGAGCCATTTTTCCTCAGTAAGACTGAGAAACAACGGGGCCATGCGATACAAGTTAATGCTACACGCGATGTATTGGTACTACTATCTAGATCTAGTTTGTCGTACAAAACGTCGTTATGATGAGAAAGGATTATGAGACGAGGTTGAGGCTGGCAGGTTACTTTATTCGGATCAATTGCCCGTTATCATGAAATAAGATTACACATAGATTTAGATCTTGCGTTCAGAGTGAGGGGTCACTAAGCACTCGATTAGCACTGCATAATCAATTGAAAGATATTTCTATTAATTTCTGTGATGTTACGGGAGGAAGAGCATTCGGGCGCTGGTGGAGCAATACGGTCCCTAGAGGATACATGTTAGCGTTAGGGTCGTCGTTAGGGAGGACCGTCACCCGCTCGTCGGACCTACATGTTAGGGTGGACGCGCTGGTCGAGGGACCCACCAAGTTAAGCCAGGGGGATTGTTTTATTATTTGGTATACTATATTGTCAGTCCGGGACCGGAGACGCCTCAGGATAGGGACCGTAGTGCTCCACCAGAACTCGGTTGGAACAGGAGTTGCACTGGAGAGAGCGGGGGGGGGGGGGTGTTCTTTAATTTCTGTGATGTTAGTGTTACGGGAGGGAGAGCACTCGGGCGCTGGTGGAGCAATACGGTCCCTTCATCTCGAGTGTGAGGTACCCAAGATGCGCAATCTGTTGCACATCATCAGCATGTGGTGCAATACTCCGTCCTGTTTTGTCAGTGAATACTGAATTTGTTTCAATGATGTGGTATCTCATGCGCATACCCACTTCATAAATACTGCATACAAACCATCCCACCATCTACTTAGTCTAGTTTGCCATCTTGATCTTCTGTCTCCGGTGGATCTGTTTATTTTGTGTTTGTTTGTTTTTTATAGATAAACATGCATGCACGTACGAGTGTGTGTGTGTGTGTGTGTTGGTTCTTTTATTTCTGTGGTTACATAATGACAAATGCACAATTTATAAACAGAATCGAGCGAAGGCAGTTTTAAAAAAAAGGGGGGGGGGGAAGAAGAAGGGAAGAGACAGAAACAGAAGGCGCCTGCATTGATCTATTCCAAGATTGGCTTTTCCATTGTCCCAGTGAGCGGAGGCATCAGGTGGTCTGCCACGTCAGAGTGGCTTCTCGCGATAGTGATAGCAGTTAAAAAAAAATCGGTGTTCCTTTTATTTGAGCAGTAGCGGAAGGACCCACATACATTTCGTCGATCACACATTACCATTCGGTATCTCCTCCGTAGTGCTCAACAGGTGTCACATGCGGAATAAAAGGAAAGCAACTTGGTGTTCTTTTCATTGTTTCTCTCGCTGATCCGTTTTGTAAATTATAATGACAATAATAATTATTATTATTTTCTCGAATGTTCGAAATGTTGGGACTGGGCGGGAGGAAACGTCTTGTGCAGGCCCACACTGACAGTTACTAGAAGAGATTCCTTTACTGCTCTTTCTCAGGATGGATGTTATCGACTTGTGTATACCTTGAGCAACAGGCATTTGCGTGGTATATGTGCTGCAAGAGACCGTGAGATAGCACCTGTTGTCAACCAAGATAGCACCTGTTGTCAACCAATTAATTCCTTGACTAACAAAGTCCCAGTTGTTTCTTAGACCAACTGAGTGGTGTGAGCTAGAAAAGTGAGAGAGGAGGCGTTGAAAACAAGAAGCAATGTAAAACCGATTGCCAGGCAGCAGAAGAATAGAGCTACGCAAACGCTAATGTGCGGGTTCAGAACAAGTATTCTGTCCAAATGTTAAAAAAGAGAATATAGAAACATACACTGCAAGGGGCTAAATCGGGTTTCCTGGAGATAGAAAAGCAGCTTTCTAAGTTCAGATCCAACAAGTGTCTGTGAAAATGGACTGGTCCGGAGGAAAGGATCGGGGGTATCTCACGCCGTAGGATCAGGAAATATCTTGGGACTGGTGCAGATTTGCTACGGGATAAGATAGAAACAAGAGATCTTGTTGGCTCCTCCTGGAAAGACTGAACAACGTGAATGGCGCTATGATGTATTACAGGCTCAAGACTGAAATCCATCAGTCTTATGGGAAAGAAATGAGGGGAGGTGGAGTAGCCTTGGCCATTACTATTTGTCTGTTACTAGACCCGGGGGAGAGGGTGGGGGTGGGGGACTCATGTTTGAGTACATTGAAGAAGTTACCAACATCGTAGAGTGTGCGACTAAAGTAGATCTAATGAGATTAAGCAGATTGGTAAGAATGACTGGTCAGCTTAGAGATTTTTGCAATTAGCACTCGGGAGTCTGCGCCTACACCAGGAAACGAATGCGCTCCGATTGGACCTTATCTGCTGTGTCCAGAAAGCTATGCACCTTGCCGGGAACTGGCTAATTGGAGCCACGGAGAGAGGGATTAAGAGAAAAGAACGATTAAGCCCGAATTTTTGTCCTCTCTAAGGCCACCAGCTTGGAGTTCGGGGATAAGTGGCTTTGTTAAACTGAAACCACCTGCTGCATGCAAATCTGAAACTGGTAAGCTTGTGGAGACCGATGGATCCTCCCAGCCTCCATGAAACTGATTAACTCGTGTTGTGTGTATCCTGGATGCACTGGCCTCTCGATATTCACGCTGTTTCTGTCTTCCACCATGACTCACACCTCAGAAACGAACTTTCATATTCCTCACTGTCATCCATTAATAACCGTCGGCATTCGATCACAAGTGCATCTTGCATACATGTGGTGGAAGGGCTATTGTACGGTTGTGTTTGTGTTGTGCAGGTGATCCCTCTTGCTGGTAGGTATATTATCATAATATGTATCCGACCAGACCAGCAAAACGTAGCTTGCATTTTATCTCGTCAGCAGAAGGCTTATTGGCAATATCAGCGGTTGTGATTAAACTCTTTAATATTTGACCGTACATCCCATGCTCATGTCGGAGAGGGAGAGATCAGGGGTCTTCGCGCCTCGCGCCCTCAACCCAACAATTTTAAGCCATCGATAAGAATCAAGCTAAAATTTATTGTGAATTATAGACAGTTATCACTTAACCCCTTTGTTTTTGTTAATAGCATGACTTCTGCGTGACATACCTGTTGTGTTTTGAATCTTGCTTGTAGCTTGCTCTATGCACTAGATCCTCGAGACTGGACACTGTTCAGACTTCTGTTGCAGTTCATATCAATCAGTTTCTCATAATATAGCTAGAGCTACATAACCAAATAGCATGGAGATTTGCTGACAAGTGTAATCATCCTTATACATTAATCTGCACTTGCCGATGTTATAATAGCTTGCTGAGGGTATGGATTAAACTCTCTGCTTCGAGTCACATTCTTCATATGGGATGTAAATTATGTTGAACTTTCTTGTTTTAAATTGCTTATATATGATTGTCTGTGTGGCTATCTGTATATCAAGATGATAGTCATACGGACAGAGATAGCTTTTCATGATGAGAGCCTAAAATCTTTTCTTGTGATCTGTCACCATGACCTCAGATGTTCAAGTTTATACATATTATTCATTCCTGTCTTATATATTCTCCATCCTCCTATAGCTTAGATTACTCGCATTTGAGAGTTATATTTTTGTGCTTATTAATTACTTGTCGGCACTTGGTGGTGGTTTCAATCCCGGTCTGATGAGAGTCCACCCTAAGCCTAGAGTTTGTAGCCTGGTTTTATAGTTGTAGCTATCTGATTTGTTTGTTTTTTTCCACTGGTGATGGCGCTGTTGGTGGTGGGTCGCCTTGTGTTCACCCATGCACAGGGCCCGGGCTGCGGGCTGCACTAACCTCTTAACCTCTGACCCCGGCTACTGTGGTCTGGAAGACTAGTGATTTAGTTGTTATGCTAGAGATGAACAATAAATCACAATCTTCTAGGACTACGGCAGCTATCTAACACCTAACCTTTGACCCCTGGGCCCAGTTTGGTGCATGCCTCATGAGACGGGATCTTCAGATGTCACCTCTTCTACTAACCTGCCATGCGGCCTTGCATAACTTGTACTACTCACCAGCACTTTGCCTAACTCTTGCCTTCAGCTTAACAACTCACCTAACAGAGATCGCCGACCTCGGGGACCATTCGATTTGCTGATATCGTGTCCGGGACAACTGGAAGAAAAACATCAAAGCATGAAACCAGACCAGGATTTTTAAAAATTTGAATTGAATGTTGCCTCCTCAGAAGTTCATGTTGGGTTTCTCTGTTTGCTTCAGTTGCGATGGTCAGATGTGTCTCGGCTGAACTATTGGTCGCTTACTATGTGTATAGACTGTTGTAGTTGAAATTTTCCAGTTCGTTGGCCAAGCCGAGGCAGAACACAGCATCCTAGCTGAAATTATTGATCCTGCCGTCTGTCAATCTTCTGCAGATAAAAACTGAGGCTCGGAGAGATTGGGAATCTGAATGTCGTCACAGAGGCCGCCCAGTTTCACTTCTCATATGTTTGATTGATGGGAAAGTTTGGTAATTTAATTACCATATTTGTACTGGATCTGTATTTTGTCTGAGGAAAAAAAAATATTGGGAGCATATTAAAGCTAAATAGAACGAAAATGAAAATATAAGAAGAAGAAAAAAAATTTTTTTTTTTTTTAGAACTACGCCATGCGACATAGATTAAATCAGATCTCTGCTGTTCCTCTCAATTCCATAAAACCTGCCCAACTGGATCAGTTCATATTTGTGTTTTTTTTTTTTTTTCTTGAACCTTAGTCCATATTTCCCCACTACCTTCGATCATGATTTGTTGATTTAATTTGCTCTTATTCGATGCAGCTCGATTTAGCTCCGTCTGGCGTCTTTTCTACTTGATTTGTTGATATGTGTTTCTGCTCCCAACTGTCCTCACTATAATTGTATGAGACCCAGGCATGATAGGCCTAATATTGATAATGGTAGTCGCGCCTATCTTTTGACTACAATATGGAAATAAAGGCTTCATCAAGATTTTGTAGCCACAGAATGTGAAGATAAATGGAGCCCTCTGAATGGCCATTGAATGGAGGAAGAAAAGTTGACAAGAAACCTTTTTCAGAATAGGAAAATTAGACGGGAAGAGAGATGATAGGCACGGATGTTTACAACGGGACAGTTGACCGGTACAACGGGACAGCTGGACCTGAAAAATAGATTATAGAGCCAAAATGATATAATGTATGATGAGCTTAGAGTGTCAGCTCCGAGTTATGGGAATTGAAGGCCGATATTTGACAGATCAAGACACAAGCCAGCCATCTTGTTCTCTTGGATTCGTCGATGAGTTCAACATTGGATCGTGTCTCAGTCAAGAGAAAACAGTTGTTTGCAGCTAAGTGGAAGTTCAAAATCGAGATAAGAACAAGTGTGGTGTTCGTGAGTGTCAGTATCAAGACAGTTAGTATCAGACCAAGGACCGGAATTTACAGTTATCAGGATATTGTGAAATCAAGACGAGAAGCATTTTGGAATGCAAACTAACAAACTGCTTATGTGGTTCTCGTCTTGAAGTCAACAGTTTGGCGCCGCCTTTGCTGGCTGGCACATGCACGTGAAAACTCGTGTCTATGTCATTTTTGTTCTTCTTCATAGGATGGGCCGGGAGAAGCGGTTCACTGGCGGAGAAAAGAAAAAATAGATTTTATACTCATCGATTCGCCTGCGCTGGTGGCTGACGGCTGTTTTGTTCTTCGAGCTTGTATTGATTGATTGGAACGCTGTGTAAGTGATCGGATTGATTTTTCTGCCTTCTTTTACTCCCGGGCTCGCTGGATGGCAGTTCTTTCTCTACAGAAAAGTCCCCTCCCCCCACCACCACCACCTATATCTCGTGCCCTTGTGTCCATTTTCAGCGCCTCTCCCCCTCCCCCCCCCCCCCCTCCCCGCGGCCATTTTCCTCTGTTTCTCGTTTTAACGGGTTTTTGTTTGCGTTTTTTTCGCTTTTATTTATTTTGGTTTTTGTTTTTATTTGTTTTTATTTTTTTGTTATTATTTTTGTTATTTATTTTCTTTCTGTTTTGCCCATTTCATGTCTTTATGCTATATCACACATGGCCTATTTGTAGGCTCAGACCTTGTGTTCCTTTTCACATCAGATTGTTTTGCTGTTTGTGTGCGTGTTCTTGTGCGTGCATGTGTGTGTAATTGTGTTTGTGACTGCCTGTAGGTGTGTAGGTAGGTGCGCGTGAGTTCTGCGGCAGGTAAAAGGATATTGATCTATTGATGAAGTCGTTATTTCTGTCTTCATTCAAGCCTGGCGTCTTTGATTAGGCCCGGGGGCAGGCCATGCATGCACAAGTGGCTGCTGGGGGCGGTGAAGATGGAGCAGAGACAGGGAGCCCGGCAAGGAAGGGAGGGAAGTTACGGAAAGGAAAAAAGGGGGGGGGGGGGGGGAGGGGTCTCGAAAAAGAAGCAGTGTGTAATATTGATCTGTTGATGCGCTGTGGCGAAGAAACATAAACTGTCCATTTTTATTTTTCCTTTGATAGAGGAAAACTGTGTGTGTGTGTGGGGGGGGGGGGGATGGAATGGAAAATGAAGAGTGTAAAAAGGGAGGAGATCAGGTACTTGTATAATTGTGGGGGGGGGGGGGGGGGAATTCAAGCCC
>JBCAUA010000013.1:4497425-4508314 GCA_038406235.1 Peronia verruculata | reverse complement strand
AGAAAGGAGAAACACCCTTAGTGCTTCGACATAATATTATAGTCATTGCCCTTGTGTCTCAAATATAATTTCTGGGGAACATGAATAATACTGTTGGAGAGATCAGATTTTGGTATGCGAGAGCAATGGTTTTTCCTGACACTTTGAAGGTTAATTGAGGAGAAAATTTCTTTCGCTGGTAATACTAATAATGACATAAATAATATAATAATAATAATAATAATAATAGTAATAATAAAAATAACAATAATATAATTATTCTTATAACAATAACCAAGAGTCAACAGAAATGCACAACTGTTATAAGGTGGAGCTCACAAATAAGGACATCTGGAACAGGAGGGGAGAGGAGGAGGGATAGTGAGGATGGCGGGGGGGGGGGGGGGGACGGGGATACATTCTCCACATCATGACACAGGTTATGGGACATTGAGGTATTTACCAATGAGGGAGGAGAGGGGATGGTGGTAGGGAATAGAAGATCATTCCTTGGGTTGGGAGGAGGGGCAGAGATACCGACACGTATCAGAGTATAAAACAGATAAGGAGGGAGAGGCAAAACTTAGCATGTATGCGAGCCAGAGGGATGGGGATGGGGAGGGGGGAGGGGAACTGAATAGATAATATGGCAGTTTATTACAGACAGCTACTACATTCAACACCTGGAAAAACAACATCATGGGATTAAGCACTAAGGACCCCGCGATACAAGTCACACAGCCTACAACAACATACTATTATGTAATCATGACATGAGCTATTGCATAATAATATACAGTTCGGTCATAGTTAAGTTCACTGTAAGCAAGCCAGGAGAGCACTCAAGCGGACACACAGTAAGCAATGAGATCAACTAACTGAATAATCGTAGCAACTTAAGGGACATAATTAATGGGACCAGCAGGAGGTTTCGTAACCTATTGAAGCAATATAAGGGGAAATAACTGAATGTTTCCTTTCATTGACATGGAAGGGTCACAACTCAAATAATAAACATCTAATAGATCTATTGGCATTCTCATGGAGAGGGAGGCATGTCCTATGAAAGAAATGGGAAGCTAATTAAAAATAATAATAATTATAATAGTAATACTCATATGGTTAAGACGTAACAAAGGAATGGGATACTTCTAAAAACACCTCGAGAGGACAAGCTCCTGTTTTGAAAAAAATTTATGATAAGCACCCAGGATCAAGTTGCTGTTGGATGAAAGGCAGTTAGGGTTCTGAAGTTTTTGTCATAACAATTAGATAAACTGCATCACTGAGTAGTCAGCTACTACACCGTGGTTACAGCAAAGAGGCTAGGACTAAGTCTACACAGTGTTGCAAGGACAGATATCACATGACAGGTTTACTATCTGCAATAGGGGATAGTGGGCCCTGAGAGTCGACAGATTGGCTCTGATGATTATCAACAGTGTTAGTGATTTCATTTTCTACCCTTTTTTTTTTTCTTTCTTTTCTGAATTCAAGTCATGCTGTCCTCTTCAAGACTCATTAACTTTTTTTTTTTTTTTCGAGAAATGGTTATCTTTTTCACAATATGTATGTCCCACAATGGCTAACAAAAGAAGGGAACGGGCTGCTTTGTGTGTGTGATCTAAATTAAACATTAAATAAAGCAATAAATCTGTAATTTATCATGGCTCTAGATTTAGACTTTTTCATTTGTTTTTGTTTTGTTTTTTTAACACCGCGGTCTGATTTACTGAATGAAGGAAGTCAAGAGCGATTTAGAGCCAAAATCGCTTATGGATAAAGTACAACCGTTTTTTTTTTTTTCTCCTTTTTTTCCGAATACTATTCGCTGGAACTAGCAAACGAATTTTTACCGTTCATATTCCAAAGGATTGATGAGGATACAAGTTACAAACAGTTGTACAAGGCTAAGTGTTGGACAGATACTATTTTTCTAGACAAATATTTAATGAGGGTAAAAAAATGAAATCACCGCACACAGACTAACTTCACACACACACAGAGGGGAGGAAAAACGAAAAGGGGAAGGGAAAAGAAAGAAGAGGAATGAGAAAGGTATAAAGAATATAACGAGACGAAGAGAAGAAAAGTGGGGGAGAGGGGTGGGTGGGGGGGGGGGGCAGGAGGTTGCTGTCCAAGGATGCACGAACCAAAGTATACCCCAGAACGTGAGCCAGTTACGCTGGTGTCAAAGAACACCCAGCTCCAGAACTACACTCTGATGATAGTTTCGTTTAAACGTTCTCTTATACTGAATCACGGCCAACTTAAATTATCTCAAATCAAGGTGGGCAAACGTCAATTAAAGAGCACTGACGAAAGAACTCGATGTCAAGGGATGAGCCATGAACGTGGTCTTTAGTTTTACAAATACGAAGATTTAGTGACCATTTATTATCTTGACAGTTTGTATGTTGATATAATATCTGTTTGAAGTAGAGATATACTTGTCTTGTTTTCTTCATAATCATTGTGACACTAACTCTTTTTGGCTTTATAATATTTCTAGTCAAACACGAATGGGGTGAATTTGAAAACGAGAATAAAAAGGGAACTGAAAATTGATATTGGTTGATAGCTGCGTATTTTAAGTGCTTCGTTCATAATATGATGGCGCAAATTAAAGTCAACGACAGCATCCTTGTCCAACAAACTCTCGGTGACAGAACATATGATAGTATCCAGGGGGTTCCCAACTAGGACAAGTTCGAAGGGCATCATTCCGGCCACGTGATGTTGGGTAAGACATCACGTGATGACTTCAGATATCAAAGGAGGAAGAGGAAGGGACGGGAAGGGCGACGTGCTGATGGAGGTATACGCCATCGAGAAACCTCGTGTGGGTGCCAAATTAACTGAGTGATCAAATCGCTGTTCTTATCTACTGCAGTTCTCAGTGACAGCATAGCTGATCACAGCCAGCATCAGAATGAATCTCTCGTGCTCAGCCTTTCGTCCATCTCTCGCTCTCTCATTGTCTCATTTTTTATATGTCTGTACTGTTCAAGGGATACCACATTTAATGAACCTTTTTGAGAAAAAAAAAAAAAAAGGAATTGCTTTAATACGCGCGATTAAAAAAAAAATCATAGACAATAAATCTACCGGTGTTTTCCTCTGATCTACTTTCTCTGATCACATGCTCATGATTTCAAAATATACATATTTTTTTCCATTTTATGTAGTGTAAATTTATCCTTGTACTTTATTTTTCAAAGGAGTAATGAGATGTTTTTTCATGTTTGCTGGAAATTGTTTATTAACGTATTAAATCTGTTCCATCTCATTTGAAACTCTACGGTATCCGTTTGAATCTTGAATTTTGCATAACGGGAGCTCAGTTCTTTGTTGTCCTATCTCCATTTTTCACATTTTGAGAAAACTGATGAGTTGTGTTTAGCAACTGTTTTTGTACATAGGAGAAAAGACAAAATGATTTTCAAAATATATCTGTTTGGGCAAGTGATCGGTCAAATGACTACGGTATATGGTAGATTTACTATCCTTTTTCACATGACATATTATATCTCCAAATCGCCGAAAATGGAGATAGGACAACAAAGAACTTAGCTCGCGATTATTAAGTCAACGGAATCTTTTTCAGGTGCCATAAAATTTAATCCTGCCGCTGCCTCATGGAGGTAATCACAAGCTAATATTCGTTTGAGTAATTAGCGGCTTCTCGTTATTGCAAAATATTATCTCTTAGATATGACTGGAAATGAAGAGCGGAGGAAAGGATAAATATATAGCTATCTTTGCCTGCAATCAGTGCGACCTTCCATACAACGAATCAAGGCCTATTATTTTCTTCTGTCGGACTTGGACTCGGTCAGTTTGCACTTAATTGAACCACGATGCTTCTTTCAGTAAATTCCCAAAGAAATAGTTTCTCTCAAAGGTGATTGCATCATCACTGACATTATGATTTTATAAGGTAATTATGTGGGAAACGAAACAAAACAAAGCCTCTTTCTGCTCTTCGTTTTCATAAAAATAATTACCTATTCGGATTCAGTTCTGAAAACAGTGGGATTAACTATTCTAGCAGACAGTTCATGGAATTCGGATTTTAGCCTTTGTATAATATTCGATTTGTCCAGCAGCCATACAACCACAGTCTCAAAGACTGTCACTGAGAATTCTGCAGCACTTCAGAATTTAAAAAAAAAAAAAAAAGGAAAAGAAATTAAAGAACTGCGTGACGTCACACGAGACGTGGTGGATGACGTCATACTTACTCCACGAATTCCGGCGGATTGTCTGCGCGAGCCATAAAGACACAGTTGGTGATGATGGTGATCATGACAGTCACACTAAAAAAGGTGGCCCAAGTTAAGGAGGAAATGACGTCACAGAGGGAACCTGTTGTCAGAATCGTTGACATCAGGTCCACGCACAACACAGAGGTCATGATCGTTGACATGGATGTATCACAGTGACACAGATAGATCTGTGACAGCAAGGCACTTTCTGGTCTGCTCATCAGCCAAACTCTTGAACAAGTTTAACATGACGAACATTGTATCACTGTATTTGTTTTCTTATTTAAACAGCAAACAATAACGACAACAACAAAAAAATATAAGAAAAGGTGAATGTCGATGAAAACTAGGCTACTACGACGATCGTGGTTATCAGTTACCTAGCATTCAATGATAAATCTTCAATACTCAGTTCAAAGTTACAGACTTAATTTGAAACATATCTTATGTTCCTAATCTAATAACTCAATTGCCAATCTATTAGGTCTGATTTGGAAAAAGTTTCAAGCGAAGCCCTGGTTTTTGTGAGAAGGTAAGATTTTTCTCAAAGCTTTCTTTTCAAAGGTTTTTCCTGCGTCATTTCTGAAGTGTAAAATTATTACATTTCAATGAGATAAGTGGACAATTATCTAATTATCTAATTTCTGAAAGAGATAATAACTATAAACTTGAAGAGCCAGAGAAGTTTTGTTTGTCTTCATCTGCCCAAACTAAGAATATTTTGCTCTAACTTCAAACAGCGGAAAATGTGACAGTCTACGCCATCCAGAGAAGTGATCTAATACTGGCTAAAAGAAGAATTTGGAGGGGGAAAAAAAAAGCTGGAAATGGAAGAAGATAGGGATTAGGGGAGGTTTCAGCAGCTAAATGCTATAGTTAAAGAGTTGGGACAAAGATATAAGATGTGTGTGTTTTGTGTCAGTGAAGGGGTGAGGGTGGGGAGCAAAGGGAGAGTGTTACTAGTTAGAGCGTTAGACTATATACGAGCAACAGTGAGTACAAGCCAGACTGTATTTGTTTGGCCAACTTGGGCGAAACTGCTCATTGGAAATAGCGCTCGGACTATGGTATGATAAAAAAATTTAAGAAGTGGAGGTATGATAAGGGAGGCACGCCACGAATTTTCGTCATAAATTTATGCGAGCAACGCTGATAAGCATTTGCGTAATACTGATGCCACTGATTCAAAATAAAAACTGCTTTAAAATAACTTCAAAGCAAAAGAAAACATAGGGGGAAAATTCTCCCACACATTGTAATAGAATTACAGACCATTCTGAGAGTGCAAAAGATTTACAAATGAATAAATTATTAAGAAAAATGAATGATTTTCACTGAAATCTTGGTACAAAAAGGATGTTAAAGACTGTAAAATATGAAAAATCAAAAACTGAGAAGAGAGCTCAGCCTTTTAGAGAGTATTTCGAGAAAACTGATCATTTAGAAAATCCAATGCTAGTGTATGTCTCTATTTAAAATTTCTTGGTACAGTAGCCGAATATTCTTGCTTTATTTCGTTCAAATTTGGATAGATAGACTAAAATACCAAAGCAAATGCCTTGGTTTAAACCCAACATTAGATGAATGAAGACTGTTGGCTTAAAGAGAGATCTGACAGACCGAGGGTGATTCTGGGATCAAATCAACATACAAACCTGCATAACATGACTTCATAGCTAGAAATGTGAAGCGGTTGTTAAAGCAGTGAATGGGCATCTCTAACTATAAAAAATTATTGACCGAAACATTTAATCTTTTCAGTTTAATGTATGTTAATAAAGTATTATTAATTTAAACAAATTAAAACGAATACTCTCTCTCTCTCTCTCTTGCATGAATACCATAAAAAGGTTGAGTTATAAAATTCAGGAAAATAAAGGAAAAAAAAAAAAAGAAAGCTTAACTGACCACAAGACAACAGAGATGATTATTGGAAAGCAACTTTTTAGCCGAAAGCATTTACGACACTGGAGGAAACATAGTTAGAAAAAATATGGAATTGATCTGAGCTGAAGCTGAAGACAGCGGTGAATGTCAAGTCTGAGACCATAGGATTTCTCCATTTCTGATTAGAACTGTTGCCATTGACATGACTTACAACGAACATCAGGGAATATCACAATAATTTTATAAGGGAACAAAAACATCAACCAAACAGCTGCTTACGTAAGAGTTCTTAGAATCACAATGCTGTAGCATTGGAAGTCTAAACTAGTTTCGATACAGTTATATAGGCACACTTTAAGCATAGACTGAACCAATATCACACTGGTGATGAGACTAAAAAAAATAAAATAATAATAATAAATAAATAATAAAATAATAAAATCCCGTTATGCACTGAATTATTTTTGTGAAGAAATTCAGCAATTGCAAACTCGCACATCATATCATTAGTTAACGTGAACCCTTTCAAAGCGCTTATTCTTTTCAAACACTCTTATTGTGACAAAATCTAAGCCAAATGTAAGTGGACGTTTGCCTATAATTGTTGATGTGGAGAAATCCTATTCTCAGTCTTGACGAGATATTTATATGCTTCAGATGTTCATGTTCAGCGGTTACGAGAGGGCGATCTGAGGCTAGAGTAATATACGAACAATGAACGAGGAAGCTGCTGAGAAGCCGTATCAGCTCATAAGGACGAAAAAAAAAAAGATAATATTAATAATGATTAAATATAAACACTACATGATCAACGTTAGAGACAGAACAGCAGGGGATTGCGCGTGATTGAACACCCTGAGCTATTGTCAGAGGCATCGTTAACATTTTGTTTTTTCTTTACACTGAATATTAGGTTAAAGTTTTTAAAAATGCCCTCAGTCATACTGGTTCATACGTTACCCAGGATGACCTTAGCGCGCCAATCCACCACTGCACGAGGTTAAAAAGTTTAGAAGAGCCGAGCACGATTGCACGAAAAAAAAAAAAAAAGGTTTCTTTGCTAGCAGGAGCGGCCTGTGTGAGTTACTTACTCCACGTAAAAAGGCGGGGTCCAGGTGAGTGTCATGAAGATACAGTTTGCTAAAATGGTCATCATCACTAAAACACTAAAAATTGTGACTCAGCGTTAAGAGAAAAATACACGAGAAAGAAATCATTCAAATCAATAATTATAATGTCATTGGTCTGTATTGTATATCTTGGGCGTGTGTATGAGCTGGTACATGAAAATTGAATAAAATATGATTTGCATTATGATTTAGAAGAGAAAATAAAGGAAATATTATGGGCATGTTATGAGCTATGAGATGTCAGAAAAAGCAAAGAAGCAAACTTTGCGACTGCTTGTATCTAAGTGTAATGGTGTTATATTTTTTGATGATAATGATCTGCTCACAAACGGACACACCATAGTAAAACAATACAGAACAAAATAACGAAACGAATTCCATGAAACAGAATAGAAAAATTCTAGGTACATACATTCCTGTTCTGATGCCCCTGTGGGAGGTTTGTAAGTTAAACAGCTAATACAGATGGCACAGGCCATGTCTTAAAGGCAACATTATAATAAAAAAAGCACAGAACTTTATCTCATCCCCCCCCCCCCCGTTAAGCAATCAAATACAAATTCTTTTACAATAAACGACGAATCCTAAACCTTACAAAAATATAAGTATGCTTATCAGAGGTATTTAAATCATTTTCGTGATCCCAACGACTAGGCAAATTATCGATTTATTTCATGCAAGTAGACAAATGTAAACTTAAAACTGTAGAGACAAATACATGGAGAAAACTATAGAGACAAATACATGGAGGTGAAGTCCTACATAATACAGGATAACAGTCAGATAAACTATTTTAGGAGCAATATAGAAAACATATTTCAAAAACAAAACAAAACAAAAATTTATAAAAGGAATTGCCATCGTGAGAAGGTTGACTTAATGGAAAATCATCCAACAGGCTGGCGGACCTGAGAGAACAGAGATTGAAGAAACGCATAGATCAGAAGCAAAAATTTGTTTGCCCCCCCCCCCTCCCTTCCCCCGCCCACATTCCGTTAGAGTCTTTAAAGCGGAATGATATGAAAGTACCCAAACACTATTGAATTTTAATGATATCTTATGATATCATCTGTGAGGACTGCACGTTATACATCATCAAAATTCTAAACTTATTTCTTTATGAATTTATTTGTGTGTTAAAGCTCATTTTTCTATGTCTTATTTTTTTTGTTGCCACGCACTGCAAAGCTCTGTGGTAGGACAGGGAAGGTGGGTAGCGTAAGAGGTAGGAAGATAATATCCGAGAGTGGACAGGCTAGACTTAAAACTCAGAGATATCCTGAGACTAGCTGAAAACCGTGAGGAGATGGTTGATCTTCAGTGACGTTCTAGGACAGTCAAGACCAAAAAGGTCAATGTAAAGTAACACAACGCTTCACTGGACTGTAAACAGATGTAGAGAGAATACATAGATAGAGAGTGAGTGGATGAGAGCATAAATGATGTCCGAGTTTGTCAAAGGATATGGATGGACCAAAATGTAGATGGCGACACGACGGATGGGATTGAATGGCGACAACAGAAAGATGGCATTGGTGGCGCTGAAGCGGAAGATGCACTTGTCCTTGTTGAGGACTACAAATGTCTGGAAAGAAAAAACAAACAAAGAAACAAACAAACAATTAAATGAATAAATTAGATAGAATAATTATCAAAGTTGAGGTAAATGTGAACTTTACAATATGTTGAATGATAATTATAATAATCTATACTAATAATCTATATTATTGCCCTGACGAAGAGTCAAGTTGACTCCAAAATTTGGCTATCAAGTTCTTTATAGATTTCTGTGTTATTTGTTTTTCTTGAATTGTTTTATTACTTACAGGTGTGACAGTTATACTGTATTTTTATAAAATAATAATCTTTACTAGAAACATCTTCCCCGCTCTATAAGAGTAGCGCTTTTTATCGTCTTAAAATTGAGCACAAAAAGATTCTGTAATCTAAAATGAATTGACGCTTCAGGAGATCGATTCTTTTCTTTACAAATGTGCGTTGATCAATAATAACCAACCATCCAGACCATTTGATTCGAGAATTAGATTCAATTTCGTCTGTTTAAAGACCGTTCATGGAAAGGCATGCTTAAAGTTCACTTGTAATTCAGAAAGTGGAAGGATGCTTATATATTTATACAAAGAATGAAGAGTTTTGCTGCTCTATAGTGCTATAACATCGACCACAACGAGCCCTTATTCCCTCCCAGCAGCAACAGCAATCTAACAAATGAACAAAGAAAAATATTCCTGAACTTCTTAATGAATATTTCATAGTGTACAATTGTTCCAACCTACAAGAATATCAACAGTTAATGGTCCAAGCAGTCAAAAGAAGGAAAAAAATGTTCACATCAGTAAAAGTCTGTATTGCTCTCTCTCTCTCTCTCTCTCTCTCTCTTTCGTTCCCCCTGTTTCATTTCCCATTTGTCCAAATTTTGTGATACTTTCTCTCTACCCTTTCTGTTCCAAATGTTTTGAAAGTGTACACATACAGAAATAAGTAAAAAAATAAATAAAATACAAAAAGTAAAACGCAAAAGAATGGATGTTAGATCTCTCTATTCATTCTCGTCCCTGTCTCATCAAACCAGAATTTGAGTGATTTTTCTTCACGTTTTCCATCTCCGGGGAATTCCCTCTTTTCCTCTTTCCCATTTGACCACACTCTGTGAATTCCCCCTTTCCCTCTTTCTCATTTGATCAAACTCTGAGAAATTCTCCCTATTTCTCTTTCCCACTTCACCAAACTATGAGGAATTATCTCTTTTCCTCTTTCCCAGTTGACCAAACACTGGGGAATTCCTATCTTATTCTTTCTTATTATTTTATTTTGAATAAAGTCCGGGAATTTCCTTATTACACTATTTCCCATTTGATCAATCGCTGGGGATTTTCCTTTTGTCTTTTTTTTTTCCCACATTTTTGGAAGGTTTCCTCTCTTTCCCTATGCCGCCCAACTGTCCAAAAGTTGGAAAGTTTCCTGGCTTCTGTTTTAGCCTGCCCTGGAGAATTCGATCTCATGTTTGTTCAAAATTTGATCAAATTGAGAGAATTTTCCTTTCTTTTTCCCTATTATCAACTTTTTGGACTTCCCCTTTCCTCTGAGACTAAACTATATTTTACAAGTCTACCTAATTTTCCCCCTTTTATCAATCAAGAGTTGCTTCCCATGTAAGAACGTCAATTATATTTATGGTTATTGTGTTAACTTTATGCTCATTATCAACGTAGGTCCACTATAGAGAAGAATTGCATGCCACATATTATAGACCTGCCCATGTACATGGCCTGAGATGTATTTCTGATGTCTGATATTATATATGAAAATGTTGTAGCTAATAATGCATATTATTATGGATTAACACTACTAAATAGTACAATGTCTGGTATGGTCCAGGTGCAATAAATCGAGTTAACCGGTTCGCTATGAGCCTTTGGATTTATTCTATGAAGTGAATGTTGTTCTATAAGATAAGAGACACAATGCTATGTTATATGCATATATCTCTACACAAAGTCCTATTTATTCTGCCAGACCAGACTTTATAAGTCCTTCCCTTAAATAATGTGAAAAAAAGTGATCACAGCCACCATACCTCCCTGAGTATTTCGCACTTCCTCAC
>JBCAUA010000013.1:4484699-4497325 GCA_038406235.1 Peronia verruculata | reverse complement strand
CCCTCCCCCCCCCCCCCCCCCCCCCCCCCCCCCCCCCTCCCCCCCCCCCCCCCCCCCCCCCCCCCCCCCCCAACCTGCTTGAAAAACAATTAATAAAGTGAAAATATCCAGCAAAATTATAGGTTTTGGTTTCTCTTGTACATGAAATCAAAGCCGGGGGTCAACAACAATGGAAAAATGATGAAAAAAACAATCTAGGATTTAAGATCTAACAGTGGAAGAACTGAAAGCAATCAAATTTGAAAGGAAAAAAAAAAAAAGAATACATTACGCAAAGTTAAGTATTATGCATTATTATGATTAGTGAAAACAATAATATTTAGCTTTAACTTTGAAAGCACCAACTTTTCACTAAACAAACAAGAAACTAAATCCTACTGGATCTCCAGCTTTTCTATCTCACAGGTTTCCTTCCATGTTCACTTCTACCTCAAGTTTAATCAGGTGAAGTCATCAGTCTATGCCTGTCGTATTCTCTCATTTGTCACTAACAACACTGACATTCTGTGGAATTCATGAATATTTTCACACTGCACAGATTACAGTAGGGAAGTTCAGATTCAATATGAAAAGACTGCTTACTATATCTCAAAATGAAAAGAATGCTTACTCTAGGCTATCCTTCTCAATGTTCATATGAGCAGAGCTAATGGTTTCACAATGAGCTTGGCTTGTGATGCAAGCAGTCAAAATGACCCAAACAAATTAACAGGAAGAATCAGGTGGATGCCAATCCATGAGGAGCCCAGCATTGATGGAAGTATTGCACATGGTGGATTGAACCGTTGACAAAACCAGTGTATCCAATTCCTACAACATCCATAATATCTATGTTTACCTTAATCATAAAATGAAGTCAAACTAAAACTGCTAAAAAAAAAGATATACCAAATTGAAATATAAAAAAAAAAAAAAAACCAAATAAAAGAGGCTTTTTTAACTCCTTTTTCATGATACTGTTACTGTGGGCATGATATCATGACTCAATTACGTCATACATACTAAATCCAACTCCTATATCAAGAATATACCATTTCAGTTGATGAGAGAAGCATGTCTAGTACACCACATGCAACTACAGCTTCTTGGTACATTTCATTCAAACCTCAAATATGAAATACTTGCAAAGCTCTTAATTTTGAATACAAAACTACACCTCTATACAAAAAAAAAGGACACATGACACTGAGGGACATCAAATTTCACAAAATCGGATTTTTTTTCTTGTGGTGGAAAGGGAAATAATCCTTGTATTCTCATGCAGACTCTTGCACCATTATCAACATAATTTTATCTGGTTATTTTAACATTTTTCCCCATATTTCTTCAGTTGCTCATCTCCCGTCAAAGAATTTCAATATTTTCTTGCTTTCTTCAAACCAAAAATTTGTGCAGAAAAATCCAATTTCACAAGAGAGTCAAAAAACCATTATAATCTGGTACTCAGCAAAATAATATTCCATTACAGATTCAAATATATAAAATCATATTTTCCAAGATGTCAAGAACAAAGAATCTTGTGAAGACCTTACTTGACCAAGGCATGCAAATGGGCCATTCTGTTTATCTTAAACAAATTTACTACTGAATACAGTAACATTTTTTAAAACAAGATTGTACCGGGAGTAACAGATATGTCTATAGTTAACTTACTAAACAAATGCTGGATCAATGTTATCCTACAAAGCTACTTACTCACTGTCTTTCACACTAGGACATCTGCTTTCAACAAACAATCAGCAAATGTTATACTGATCCATACAGCTTTGCTGACCATTCATTCTCATGCCCAGAATGCCACTGATGCAGGCTGCCAACTGTCAAAACTTCAGATCTACTGTGTTCCATCTCTTGCCACACAATAAATTACTCACTCCAAGCGCAAAGTCATAATCAACCGGTATAGTGGGTCACAGTCTTCAATGTGCAAAATTTACAAACAAGAATTGGATATTTACTCTGTAAGTGTCACAAAAGCAAAAAAAAAACAAACAAACAAACAAACAAAACAAAACAAACAATGTCTAATAAAAAAGATCAATAAAAACATATAGACAGCATATATTATTTAGCATCGATGTGTTGACAACTATAAAGAAATAAAAAAGCAAAATGCCCTAAAACCGGCAAAGAAAAAAAAATAAAAGCACAAAAAAAAAAAAAAAGAAAAACTAAACTCATGTGGTAACAATTGTATAATTCAAGTGTTAAAACTGGCTCGGCAAAAAAAGGTAAACAATCTCCAAATACTGTAGGGACCATACCCAGTGTCATGTCAAGTGACACTTTCACCTCTTCAACACGTAACTTCCCAACATAGGTAGACAACAATGGGAAATAATCTTAAAAACCTGGCTGTTCCCTCAACAAAACAAAAGAACAAAAAACATTTTTTAAAAACCACTGCTTTGAGAAAAACTCAAAATTTCTGAACACAACTGGGGTGTGAACTCTATACAAAAGTTTATTGGGTTGTGCTGATGCTAGCCAGAGGATTAATTTCTGGCTAATCTGTGGCTTGCTGACTAGTTGAACCACTCACTGAAGGACGTCACAATAACAGATAACTCTACTACAGACTAAATAGAGGGCTAAGAAGGCATCTAGCACCATATGCTGCAGGCCAAAAGTACGTCACTTCTTTTATTTATTTATTTTTTTCAACATGAAACAACAACAAAGCACCTTATGAACTCCTGCTTTAGAATGACTGATAAAGAATATGAAGCTTAGCTTAAACATACAAACTACTTCACTTATGAATGAAAAGCCAATATTATGCATTCTTATGAATTACAGACTCCCTACCAAGACTTTAAAACTCAGGTGTTATTTCAATGGAGCTGTGTCACTCTCTTTGAAGTGCAAATAAAGATCTCACAATCCTTTTTATAAATAATATATATATTTCTCATGACAGAACACGAATTTGTGCCGTCTTGTGGAAAACAATTTGATTCAGTCTGATAGTACAACTTTTTGCTACACATTTTAGTAACTACAGCTGCCAGTCACTATATGAAAAAAGTATGATTACTCATCCAGATAACTCTTATCACTGTTTGGATCCATGTGGAACCATTCCCTGATACTCTGTCACTGAAAAAAAAAAAAAAAAATGAATGCAAAGAAAAAATACCCACTGAATTTCCTGAGAACGCTTGTATTCCATATGGATCAAAATGAATGTGACTGTTAACTAACAATAAAATAAAACAAATGACTAAGAAGAGGGACGTTCACATCCAGGGCAGTGATGCCCAACGTCAAACATTAAATCAGGAAAAAACACAACCAGCTGAGTAATCAAAACACAATGGAGAAATGGAAATGAGATGATAAAACAGTAAACGGCTATCTTTGACCCGCAATGTTGTATGTGGTTTAACCAGTCTGGGTTTCTAAACAACAGAATACAAGGGGTTTTTTTGTACAAAACTTGAACAATTAGCGATGCACTGGTTGAAAAGAGCTGGATCATGACAGCTGCATGAAAAGTCCTAAGCTGCTGTGTAAATTCAAGTTTTAGTGTTAGCACTGTTATTTCTGATGTTAATTAATGTAGTTCTCTGCATGTTCAGCAATTTGTGGGAGAGAACATGGGTGTCCTGATGCCCTTCAGGCAGATGGGTTTCTGAACATACTTTGTATCAGAAGTCTCAAATTATTTATAACTTATGCATATCAATGATAAAATTGTACTATTGTAATCTGACACTGGAAACATGAAACACTTTTCTTCTTCTAACTTCAACACAACTATTCTAATCTGTTTCTCCAATCATGACATAAAGCTGATTTTGCACAAACTCAGAGCAATCATTGAGGATGATGCAGAGCAAAGTATCTAACTGACGTAGTTCCTGTGGCACAATGCTCAACATCTATGAAATGTTTTTAATTAAATTTTCTCCCACAAGGCTCGGAAAATTCCCTCACTTTCAGATTCAATCCAGCGCCCAAAATGACAAAGGCAAAAAAAAAATCATTACTGACGCAGCACTGTGAGCTTGCTAACATAAAAAAGTTAGCATCTGTGGAGATTCAGTAAAACCCTACCATAAAATGTATTTGCAAACATAATAGAATCAACAGATATTCTGTACAACCAAATCAGAATGCATTTGCAGAATCGTTTTTACAAATGAAAAACCTAGGGTCAGTAATAAACTAAAAGTTATTCTAACACACAGGTGATCAACTGAAACATTCTACGTCCATGTTCACAATCTCCATGATCAACTCTGATTTCATAAAGGCAATTTCTGAAATTCTGCATGTTTAAGAATGGGCTTCAGGATGAATGTGAGTATTTAAACTATCTGAACATCCCATTATCTCAAGACGTCACTAATAAAAACCTCTAGAGGGCAAAAACTGACAATATTTCCTAAAAAGCAGAATCTTTAAGAGTTCTGATTTTGTGGTAATCTGGCACAAGCTACATATACTACAAACTTATCAAACCAGCCGTACCTCATGTTCAGTCATGCCAAGTAGAATGGCTGATTTTTTTTTCTATGAAGATCAATAACAGCAAAATTATTCAGAAAGTAAAATGGATAAAAAATTCATGCTCGACAAAACAAAATGACTATGTACAAATAATTAATATATGCAAAATGAAGAAATTAACAGATAAAATTATTAGCCATTATTAAATCAAACTGAGGGCACCTTGTGAAACCCAAGCCATATATAAATATCTGTAGCCTTCTGGAGAAATCTGCCTGGTGGTGAACAATTGTTAAATTTCTAGTTGAACACTTGTCCCTAAAAGGTAATGTCTGCCATGCATTCAAAGATGCAATAGGGCACTGGGCTAGTATCTGATCTGTTAGGATATTTTTTTTTTAAATGCTGAGAAGTACTCAAAGTGACTTCTGAGAATAAGCATTGAAAGGTTTACTTTCATTTGACAAGTACTGACCATCCTAGAGATTTTTGCATAAAGCCGAACATCTACTCTTTGGCATGAATTATTTCCTTTGTGATACAAGGGCAGTTTGCTTTTTATCACATGAAATGTTACCTATAATACAGCAATAAATGTATGATGAGCAGCATTCGCTACCATGGTCCTATTGACTTCAAGAGACTGACAAATAGTGTTTCTTACAGTGGCACTCTTGGCATTTTTGCTGTGTGAAGAAAAGTGTCAGGTGGCATCGAGTCATGAAGGGATAAAAGTGCTCTTCCTATTTCAACAATGAGCATGTCTTGTGAGTGCCCAACGCAAAACACTGGATGATGCCTCTTAGTTGGATACTTTTATAACAGTTTATTACCACTGGATAAAAGCAGCTGGGTCTTGAGAACACAGTTAGTGCGATAACATGATAAATTCACACAAAATTACATTAATGCATTCTTCATTAGCATCCTAATCAAATAAAAACATAAAAGTACATGCATTATGGCCTTAATAAAAATTTCATTTTCCAGATCATGTCTGCACTCTTGCTTTAATGACATTTGTATTCGGAATTTTCTTAAGAGTACCAAGAATAGTTTAATGTCTATGAAAACAAAACCATCAGCTAAACAAATATGATGCATAATATTTACAACAACCGAAGTAGCCTTCTACTTGAACACAGCACAGCATCAACATAACAAATATATTAAATAAAGATATATACAAAGTATACAGATCCAATTGTGGCCTGTTGGGCAATATAGACTGAGTAGCTTCCGGCCACAGTAAATCAAGCCCATGTGGGATTTTCCCTCAAGCTAAGAACTTCCATCAAATGTATCACAGTAAGGCTAAATAATGAGAACATAAAGAAACAAACATATAAAATTCATAAATAAATAATTGATTTTCCAATTTGCAACATGCTTTGGCTGACTTCTAGCTAATTACTTAAAAACATTCACTTTTAAACTGACAGAACCAAAAAAGTAAAAGAAAGATAGTCTTGTGCCACTGTCAAACCTCCTCATTCTTGTCTTGTAAATTCTCCTTGCTTCTTCTTGATCTTTGACTTGATATGGCTTAAACCCTGTCTTTCCACTCATTTCTTCTGCACAGATATCTCATGTCATTTCAGCTTCATTGCATCAACTCTAACAATCAGTTCTGCAACTTGAGGTCACTGAAACTGAAATGTCTTCAGAGACCTTTCTGAGGTAACAACAACTTCTGTAGTATGCAGACCTGCCTACCCTCATAATGGCAGAGGAAGGATATCTGACTCAAAAAAAGAGGGAAAATCAGGGAAAGGGAGGGAATTTACCGATCCATAGTTCCTACTTAAGATTTATTAATTATGTATTCCATGACAATAGTGCATCAGTATATTAACTTGATTAAAGTTCCACTTAGTATAAATACATTTTATTTAACATTTAGATCTGTATTTCCCACATTCTTTTCAGACTCAATACATGAATATAGGCAATCTTAGTTTTTGTCAATCACAGATCTGATGCATTTTGCAACATTCGCATTTTACACATGCAATGCAAACTTCTATTCTTTTGTGCAGTCCTCTTACATTTCTGAAAGCAATCAACCTTGCAGCATGCTAACATTAATTGCCATCTTGCTAATCTGACTGACCACCAATGACAAATGAGGGGAGGGGGTAGGTTCAAACGTGGGAGGTTCATGTTCAGCCCGCCACCTAACATCCCTTCCCTTTGATCCAATACTCTGCCATTGAGCCGCGTTTCACATATCTTTTAATGAGATAAACTGATGATTCTGAGATGACTTTGCTATGAGAGCCCTGGATAATCTGTCTCAGCATGTAACAATTAGTAACCATCAATAACAGATTCTTGACAGTTCTGATTACTCATGGGAAAGTACAGGGGCAGAATGGAACATCATGGTTACTCAAAGATGGGTTCAGAAGGGAACTGCAAAGGCGATTGCGGACTGACCCATGACAGGATCATGAATGACAAGCACACGTGAATGACCTCTCTCACACCACTACGTATATGGACTGGGCTACATCGTGTACTGTTGGTCTACAAACACAGGCCTTAGCAACAGAAGCATGTAGGACCATTGTTTATAGCAAATGCATGGGAGAGCGCAATTTTCTTGCTGCACCGAGGGTGACGACAGTACTTAGGTGGCACACTGAATGATAGCTAAGTATGAGACGGAAAGAAAAATAGTAGGCTTACAAAATGATAAAGAGGTCCAAAGGTGGGAATTTATATTCATGGCGCGGGATGGTGGGTCGAAATGCAGGAGGATTCCATGTGAGTAGGGAGGGTGGCAGGTCTGAGTATGATTGTGCATGGAGGATGACTCTAGACAATGTTTTCAGTTTCCAAAATTTTGGTTTGGTCATTCTCTGAAAGATCGGGTCAAATTTTATCTCCAGACTGTATATCAAGCCAAATCACTGGCAGTGACACTAATTTCAACATTTGCAAGGCTGTTTTTCTTTTCTTGTTTGTCTTTTCATTTCACAGGTAGAAATTGTAAACTGTTGATTCTATCACTGAGTTTGTTCAATCTGACCTACGAAGACAAATACATGTAGTACAAAATGTTACACAAGGAAGAACAAAGTAACATAATGTGGAATCTCAACCACTGGGTAATTCATTATTGATTCCATGACTCACATCCATTCTCTTTCTATCACTGCCGTTCGTGCAATGCACACTGTGACACTTGCAAACAAAAAAGCATTTGTGGCAATTCTTTATCACATGCTTGCAAACTTACACTGTATGACTGGAAAACTTATTGAAAACATTCATGCTGCAATGTATGCTTTATTTAAGCATGGATGTGAGGAGCACAAGTGTCTAGATTTCAGCCAAACACATATTGGTGGTAAGGTTCTGCACCACACTTTAACTGCTTGTTCCTATTTAACAACAAATGAGTGGGTGCAGCCTGACAATAAAGGGATCAGATCAACTTCAAAATGGCAAGAGTGACATGAACTTTAAACTGCAGAGGCTGCATCATCAGCTCATCTACCAAACTAAATGTTAACATCTCAACTGAGCTCAAACACATTTACTTATCTGAGATGACTCCTCATACTTTAATAATGATATAAAACTAATATTCAGATCCACAATTAATTGATGCGACTACTGGTCAACTTCCTAAAATATTAAAATATATTTTGAATTTTACTGAGAAAACTTCTCATTTTGTAAGGATGGTACAAAACTCAGTCAGCACAACTTGATTCACAAATTATAGCAAAAATAAACCAAAATGAAGACAATGGTCACATTTCCCAATGAAATGAAGTCTTGGCAAAAAAACTGGTAACAGCAGATTCCAGGATTCCTGAGTTCTGCGGACATACAAATCTAAAACATAACAGTGGAGTGTTACTCACATAAAATACTGTGGCTATTCATGCTTTCTAATAATTGTTGTGCTAACTGAATTTCCGCTGATGAAGTCACTGAAAGATTCACTTCAAAGACAGAGGGATGAAAAGGAATAAGAATGGTAGCAGAAGCCCTATAACGATGACAATTAAGATTCCATGAAATTGTTCTTTGCTTGACAAGAACTATAACTTTTCTGTCTACAAGTGAGAAAGTTCTGAGAGGAAAGACAGTGAGCAGACTATGCTGTGCTGACATGATGGGGGTGGGCTGAGTGTGGCAAGCTCGGTAAGTAAAAAGCCTGAGCAGCCCTGACAATTTATAATGCATACTGTTTTCAGAATTTCACTTCTGCGATAACATATGTCTTCAACTGAACAACTGTGCTCCTCTTTATATTTTTTCAGACAGCATCAGGACATATTGCTCTCAAAGCAATGTTCAGGCAGTGTGACTATCTGTCTTATCTAATTAAAACCATTGTCATTTCAGTATGTGAGCTGCTCCTTGTTTTCACAAATCAAGAGACTATGAGACGTATGTTACTACTATAGGTATGGATATAAAAATGAGTGCCAATGTCCTGTACTTCTTCTGAGTTTTGATATATCACATTTTGTTTGGAAATATTAAATTAACTAATACTGTACCACCTAACCATATAACCAGCATATTTACTACAACCATACCAATTAGATGAAAACATATTTTCAATGTAAAAATTTGTGCTATTCAGTACAAATGGAGATATTGATCCTTCATTTTAATATAAACTTTCCTTTCTATAAAAACTGCCACTACTTCTTTTGAGCAAATTTTGGTACGGTCAACTTTCCAATTTAAGTATGATACAAAACTGGAAAGAAATAAAACAAAACAAATGTTTTGACAACGTGGAGCTAAATGAACACTGGATCTACTTCTAGGGGTTGAAACAAACAAAAAACAAAATCAAAACAACAGAAGGACAGGTGGTGTACTTATACATCTAGACCTTGACTCGTATTCACACATAAATAGTCAATCATGATATACCATGGATAAATTAACATTGATCATAAACAAGAGTAGAAAATCAATGCAAATGATAGACGGTATTTTATACACAACTCAGATCTATGTGTACATCTTCTGTTAGGATGAGATTTGCGAGATTCAGCGAACACAGATTGTTACTATGATAGGGTTTGCACACACAAAGTAGCTGCTAAAGTCCAGACATCTGCTCAGATCTATAATACTGCAAAGATTACCCAACATTCAGAAGGGGAGAGGGAGATACGTATGTGGTGTTGTCATAATGAATCTCCCTGTCAATAATTTGTCTACCGTCTTTACCATCAGGAAGGTGACAGCATCAGCATCTATGGTAGACTTCACCTTATGTCGGCAATGGTTGGGGTGGGACGTACGCAGCCCTGCAGGTAGACAGAGTGCCCTACATGCAATGGTCTAACCTGCAAACTGAAGTCCTGGGGACCATGTGCACTCTCACCTCAGCTGAGATTATAAATGGACTGCTGGATCGACAAACTGTGTTAAAAGTTAAACATTACATCTCACATATGTGGAGCATTAAGATGAGACTGTAAATTTCCCGGAGAACAACAAGATGTGGAAGGTGTCTGGGTGGTGTAGAGTCAGCTTCTTCTCAGTCATTCAATAACAAATACAATGACGTAAAAATCAATGATAATGGCAATGTGGATGACATCATGAGTGGGCAGGTCTAGTGTGAACAGTTGCCAGGGACGTCTAGGTTGCCAGCAGCATCACACAACAGTTTCAGGCCTAGATGCCATTTTGGCCTCCTCATAGGCCATTTCAATCATCTCCAGGGCCTGTAGACAGAAGAAAAAAAAAAAAATCATGACATAAATGAGGTAATATTTATTCTGTACTGAGATCCCTGAGCCACCTGTAATAATTGAGAAAAAAAAGCAATCAACTTGTGACCTTAAATGAGCAAGGTTCTACTTCTTCAACTCCCTTATAGTCAGCACTGATGCTGATAAAATCAGTATCATCACATGAGTATCCAGCCCTAACATCAAGACATCAATGAGGACGTTTCATCTGTTGAGACTGCTTCAGTTTTAGTACTATGAAGGCATATATGCCATCTGTCACAACAAAAGGACACCTTGCCACCCGTATTCACCTCCTTCTAAGACTTTTTAATGCACTATCCCTGTGTCTTTCCCTATTTATCTTGCATTCAAGGTATTCTGAACACCTTGGATTACCTGCTATTTCTAAAAAACAACTATTGAACAACAATCAGATACCTCTTCAATTGCATGAGGCAATAAATTTAGTGTTCATTAATTATTTTCTGCAAAAATGTATCATATATAAAGGTAGATGGCTACAAAACTCTATGCTCTGGGGTTACCAAGCTCTGCATGGTGGTTTACACTGAAAATGCTTTGCAGAAAATGCAATTTCACCATAAAAAGAGATAAATCCAATTTTCTCATTTTCAAAAACAAAACAAAAAAATTGTTTTTGGCTTCTCCAAATAAATATTTTTGCTAGACATAACAAAATTAATGGTTTATTGTCGCCGGACATATTCTGTTTTGGTTAGTAGTCTTTTGATTTGATCATTTAATTCACACAACAGTGTCATCTCATGAATCTATCTTCAAAATTTTAAAAGCCATTGATAATGTTTCTGCAGTCAAACGTTTAACATGCTTCTATCAAAACCAGATGGTTTTTCTCAACTGGCGTACCTTCTGATTTTCTGCCAGCAATTTCTCCACCTGTTCCAGGTGGACTTTCTTGAGAGCCTCCACCTGCCTTGAGTGACGGACAGCAAACCTCTTGCGCTCCTCAATGAATTTCTTGGTGTTATTCTCATTCAGCTCTCGTATCCGCCTGAAACAATAACATTAACACTCAGCCATAATGACAACCAAATGAGCTGATGGGGATATGGTAAGATTTAGCTCTACAATTAATCAGCAAATAGTATAATCATTATTGTAAAAGAATTCATTCTGAAAAACTCAGAATTAATTCTGAGTATCCACCACCTTTAAAATCAGATTTTCAGACAAACAAACAAAAAAAAGGTGTGATGATTCCCCCCCCCCCAAAATCACCAAGAGCAGTTCGGTACAGGTACATCTTCAGTAACAATGCACACAAATGATACAGACAAGGCACAGCTTTAGGCAAAACTTGCACAGCTCTCGAGTCAGCAAAAAATGCAGTTCCGTGTTTCTGTTGGTTCACTCTAGGTGAGGAAATTACTATTTGTTGATAATATTGGTCTTCTGAACATAATATACTGCTAAACTAGACATTCAATAATCTGTTGTCCCATTTAGCCTTTTTTTTTCATATGGGGGAGTAGAGAGGTGTGGAAAACTCGAATAATACAACAGTGGGCTTCCCCACATCTGGATAAAAAGTAGATTGAAGACTGACATAACAGAAATGAGTATATGAATGTGAGGTTGTGGAGTGAGTTTTTCATCACAAACACTGCTTATGAATATGAAGTTGTTTCGAAGACATGTGCTTGAATTTGTCAGTGAAAGACTTCAAAGGCAAGTCAGTTCAGAATTTTGACTACTGAGCTTACCACTCTAGATGACATTCTGGTTTTGGTAAATTCTAGTCTAACTTAAAGCTAGTAAAGCTAACTTAACTAGTAAACAATCTTGAAAACCACATTTTTCAAATCCCTGTTTGATACTGATCATTTTTTTTTTTGTTATCTGTTCCACTACTAGTTTGAACAGCAGCATTCTTCACTGACACTGTACCAGGTGTCTGACTCACATTTTGCCAAATGATGCACACTTACCTGTCTCTCTCAGCCTTGTTCTTGATTGTCTTGTCATTGAGCACTGTCTTGGTTGAGTCCATTGAGTGTTTGGCTTGGTTACCTTTCAACTCCTTGTTCTCCCTGGTCAAAATAGGATACAAGCATACATGGGTAGAAAACATTTCAAATCATTTATTATAACTTTCAAAAATAAATCAAGATATTTGTGGTGGCTGTTGATTTTTGTACTTGTTAAACAGACCAGTTAAGAAGGCAAAAAGAGAGTCTGAATAAGGTCCAAAATACCATTTACTTTTACTATTTAACTCACTCAATGTCAACCATTTTTCAGCTGATATTCCCTCACTGCCAACGTTTTGATGGTATTTCGAAAAAAAATCATTGTGACTAAACTACAAAAGATACACTGATGAAATTTGCTGTGTTCATTGTTTATAAAATTACCTGTGTACTGCAGAAAACAGCTTTGTTTCATCTTTATTAGTTTCTTTATTAC
>JBCAUA010000013.1:4457019-4467106 GCA_038406235.1 Peronia verruculata | reverse complement strand
ATCTATCTATCTATCTATCTATCTATCTATCCATCTATCTATCTATCTATCTATCTATCTATCTATCTATCTATCTGTCTATCCATCTACCCCTTATTCCTTCTATGTGTCTGTCTACTATTTAAAAAAGTACTTAAATGGCTGTTCAAACAGTACAACTGCACACATTAAAGAAATCTTCGTCTTACGTTTATGTAAAATGAGTTGATGAATAGATTTCACCCCTTAGAACGAGTGTGACCTATTGAAGTGGCCCATTCACAAAATTTTCAGACACCAGTTTTCATTTCTCATCTTTCATATTTATTGACCTTTCTTACTTTACTTTGTTTGAAGCCTGTTATTCATTTCTCTCGTTTTACTTTTTTAGCTAAGCGATGTTTATGCACTGCTGGATGTAGCGCCCTCTCTTAGCTCATTCCATTTTCTTTCTGCCCTGTGCAGTTTAGGTTCAGTGAGCTTTTTACACCAGGTAGGCCTGTATAACAAACTATAGGATCGTGATAAAACCTAACATTTGACAGGAATGCGACGCCCCCCCCCCCCCCGGTCGCTGAAAAACTGCATACATCCATGTTTTGTTATTGTTATACATTTTTTTATATTTAAGAGACGCCAAAATCCGAGGTGGTGGCGTTGCCATGACAACGTCTTGAATAATTTTTTTTTCATCAATATAAACATGCCGAATTTGATGGGGGGAAAAAAATAAGAAGAAGAAGAAGAAATCACCTTCAAGATATACCCCCCCCCCCCCCCATAACCCACTTCACTCCTGGTGGGATTCAGTCGTGCTGGGTACAATATAGCCGCTATCGGGTTGGTGTCAAATCCCAGCATAAGCAAACGAAATAAGAGAGCAAGAGGAACTAGCCTCGATGATTACCTGTAATATGGCATGTCTAACCATCCCCAGGGTGTTCAGTAGGAGACGTGTGAGAAAGGCTAACCCTCACATGACTGGGCATCAAGTAGATGTGACAGCCAAACGTGAATGGGAGGCCGCCTCCAGGTAAGATCTATGTTTCAGTTAATCTATTAAAAGTGTCATTTCCCTAGGCTGTTACTTTTAGGTAAATTAGATAGGAAGGGAGTGTGTGCGTATGTAATGGGAAGGGGGGGGGGGGGAGGAGACAGAATTTAATGGAGTAAGTTTTTCAGTGATAATTTTTAATCTGCATTTCAATGGTAAATCTAGATTGGTAAAACAACCACGTCATTAAGAATAAATTCGATAGAATTTACATTAGCCTGATAGAGACCTTTGGAGTTTTCTCACTTTTGGATCAGGAGGAATCTTTTTTGCTCACTGATCGACTACATGAATACTTGAGGAGCTTTCTTCGTTCAAATACTTGTACAATATGCAAAAATGGCACCACATTCTATCCAGTTATACCGAAAATACACAATTTTGTATCCAGAAATCTAAGTATTCCTGATTCCGTTCGTTAAACTAATGTATATTGCAGCAAGGCGAGTGTAGTGAAAAATACTGGGTGACTTTTTTTTTTTTTACCTTCTCACTTTATAGGTAATGATATGTTTGTAATATGAAGTACATTCCATCGACTCTCTTTTTTGCACGAATCCTTTGTACAGCTCGTGATCTTCTTCGACTTGGAGAAGGCCTTCGACACCACGTGGAAAATCGATATTTCGAGGAACATGTATCGGTTGGGCTTCCGTGGTAATATTGCCACCTTTATTCGGAGCTTATTGAGCGGACGACCTTCAGCCTCAACTCCATCCTTTTGATACTTTTGAACAGGAAGAAAGAGTTCGGCAAGGGAGCTTACTCTCGCCCACGGTGTCTAGCATCAAAAGCAACTCCATCGCAGATCTGTTCGCTGTATGTAGATGACTTCCATCTCTGCTACAAGGCCCAGAGAATGTCTCAAATTGAGAGATCACTTCAGGCAACCTTGGGCACCCTCCTGGGGTGGACGGATACCAACGGCTTTAAGTTTTCACCTACAGAAAACAATAGCCGTTCATTTTTTGCAGAAAAAGGCTGCATTGCACTGATCCTGATCTGTTTATCGCCGAGAAACATCGGATCCCTGTCAAGGATGAGGCCAAATTTCAGGTTGTGATATTTAATAGAAAACTGACATTCGTTCCTCTTATTCTGAGGACTACCTCCTCGAAAACACTCAACTTACTTAATGCGAAATCATGGGATGAATGGGCTACTGCCATAGACTCTATGCTGAGCCTGTACCGTTCCCTTGACCGCTCTAAACTAGACTAGAGTGGCATTGTCCACTGCTCGGCCAAGCAGTGCTGCCTCAAAAAACCGAATACTGTCCACCATCAGGGCTCTAGACTATCCCTGGTGGCATATCGCACATCTCCAGTGAAGTCTATACGTTGCAGACAATGAACTCCCACTCCAAGATAGAGAGCTCAAACTATCCCTTCAGTACGGAGTCAAAATAAAATTTCACCCAGAAAATCCAGGGTACGAAAATATCTCCTAACGCAGCTTCGTGGACATGTTGGAAAGATCTTCCGGCGTCGGTCCCTCCTTTGGCGTCCATCTTCAGTTCTTATTAGTGAAGGCGGCGATCGGACGAGGTAAGGTGAGATTTAACACATTTCTAGGAGTCGTGCCTAGATGCGTGAAATTTTCCACCTCTTCCAGTGCTTCACCTTCCAGCGTGATAGGAGTTTCGTTTCCTGTGTTTACCTTGAGGATCTTGCTCTTTCCCCTATGGATATTTAGTCCTATGCTCGCAGAGTTGTCTGCCACAGCATTGGTTTTCTCCTGCATCTGTTGTTTAGTATGGGCAAGGAGGGCAAGGTCGTCGGCGAAGTCGAGGTCATCCAGCTGTTGCCATGGCGTCCACTGAATGCCATTTCTCTTTCGAGCTGTAGACGTCTCCATTATCCAGTCTATAGCTAGCAGGAACAGGAAAGGTGATAGGAGACAGCCCTGTCTCACTCCCGTCCGTACTTGGAAGGCATCTGTGACCTGTCTGTTATGTATCACTCTACATGACATCCCTTCGTAGGAATTCTTGATAATGTTGGTGATTTTTCTCGGCACTCCATAGTGTCTCAACAACTTCCAGAGGGTCTGTCTATCCATGCTGTCGAAGGCCTTCTCATAGTCTATAAAATTGACGTAAAGAGGTGAATTCCATTCCAGTGACTGTTCCAGAATGATGCGTAGCGTAGCGATCTGGTCTGTACAAGATCTGTCTTTGCGGAATCCCGCTCTACCAGAATGCTTGATTATAGATCAATTGCTCAGCAGTGCTGACCCCAGGATGCTATTCATTCCCTTTTCCTGCTCCCCCCCTTGAACACATGGCCTACATATGCTGCGCGCAGGCACAGTACATTGTCTAACCCCCCTCACCCCATCCGCTGACATCCGTGTTGATGGAAACCACATGTAGAGGACAGAAGCCAATTTTTACCTTTGTTGTGGGGCTAACCAGTTCAATTTAAAGGAAACTCACGGGGATGACTTCGAATATACGAGAGGCATTGAACAGGTGCAAAGATAAAAAAAAAAATCTGTTGTTTCGTTTTTATTCGATTTAGGCCTAGAAATTCATTTTAATCAGAATTCAGATTGAGTGGATTTGACTGTATGACCCCTCAAAAAATCTTTTTACACTGGATTTGCCTATGATAGCTATGTATTCTGGAAATTTTATTAATATTTTTAGGAAGTACTGAGTAATAATTTGCCCAGTAATTGTTTGTATTTGAACTGACACTGAGAAAACCTGTTCACTATTAATTTGCTTTATTTCTTGAGTAGGTGTTGTCCTCTGAAGTGTATGAAAACAGTCAACGAATCTCCATCTTCCTCCCAATGAAAGATGAAGTAAATACCCTCCCCATCTTGAAAGCCATGCTGGATGCTGGAAAAAGATGCTTCATTCCCCATTACGAAAGTCATGACATGATCATGGTCAACTTAGATTCTTGGGAAGCTTATGAAAAGTTACCTCGTAATAAATGGGGTATAAAGCAGCCCACAGAGTTCAACAAAGCTGAGGATGCCTTAGTCTCAGGTACAACATTTTGTGTTGAATACAATTCCATCACATTTTTTTTTTTTTTAACCACACAGAGACACATTTTAATTTTTCAAAATACATGTAATTAGGATGCCTTATACAAAAGCTGCATTGTTACAAATATTCTGTCAGAACAGTTATTCTGCTATTCAATTTGTTTTTCGTAGTTTAATTTCAAAATACAATTATGCTCTTATACAAATTCCACCTTTATTACACAAAACCTTTGCCTCTCCTATCAGACTTTTCTTTCATATTACCATAATCAATACCAATACTATTTATCAATCTCTTTAGGCAAAGAAATCACCAATAAATGCAATAAATATCCATATTGCCCTGCCTCTCAAAATAAGCCTGAGGTGCAGGCATCAAGTAATTGTGCACCCATTCTTCCTAGTCTTCCCCTCACACTCTTCCTCATAATCAAAGCCCCAATCAAGTACATGATTGTATGAGGATGTGACATTTTACATGTGAACGAAGCTACTGCTGTGATGCAACTATTTATAACATAGAACAAACATATGAGAGGATTACTTGGCCCTATTTACTTCAAACTGTTTTGCAGTAGTCTACATACTTTTGGGCATTCAGTCAGCTAAATCTGTTGGTTTGTTGTTTCTTGAGAGACAATATTGAGAATTTGATAGGGTTTCTTGTTCACTTTGACATAGATTATCATTATGAATCAAGAGCAAGCCCTTATCGAAACCAAACATGTAAAAATATAAGTGGGCAGATTTATTGCTGTGTTCCATTATTCAAATTGCCTTTTGCGGCTATTCTGAAATATGGGTAGCAATAGTATGAATTGCGTATTTTGTCAGTTTAGAGTGTTTATTTAAGGTAATTTAAAAATGAAGTATAGTCAGGTGTTCACTCAAAATGCATGCATCATCATGTAGTCAGTTAGGTGTATTTATCATGGATGAAATCTCCCTTTCTTATTTTTACTTTATCAGAGGGATGAGAATAAAGTCACATCATAAGTAGAACTCTCTGTTCAGAAGTCAAGACATTATTATTATTATTTTATGTTTCAGGAGGGTTGGATCTCATTTTCATGCCAGGACTGGGTTTTACTGAACATGGAGCCCGATTAGGTAGAGGGAAAGGATACTATGATGGTTATTTGCAAAGATGTCAGCAAGCAGGAAGGAAAACTAAGACTGTAGCACTGGTATTCAAAGAACAGATTGTTGATGAAATCCCAACAGTTGATCATGACATGAATGTGGACTCTGTGATATATCCTACTCAGCAAGAAGTTGAACGTTTCGTTCAGTAAAAAATGATCTACTGAATGTTTCTGATATAACCTGAAAACTATAGACACTTAGTTCCGCTTTGGGTCTCTTACAGCAAAATAATATGTAACAAACATCTAGTCGTAATTGCAGTTGTGTTACACTGCAATGAAGTGTCTCCAGTTCAAATCTGCTGTATTTCTGGAGATATGATTACATGTTTGGTCTCATAGATAGATTATTGTATATATAATTTATGCCAGATTTTCAAAATTGCACGTGTTGGAATTGTGTTAATCATTTATATGTGTAACTCAACAATTAAACCGGCAGTATAATAATTTTGTTATCATATACTTTTGTAGGAACATTGTCCTCCTCACTTCATATTATTCATAATTTGCTGTTTTCAAAGCTTTTTCATTTCAAGTGAATTAATAGGCAGTTTCATACTAAACGGTTTCATTTATAATACACCATATTATAATATATTTATATATTTAATTGGTGCATCTTACAATGTGAAGCCATGGGTATTTTGTGGAGCAAAAAAAAGCTGAAGTTCTATGAAATCCTGCTGAAAAAATGACATTTTGGTTGTGTGATATGCTGCTAGTTCATGTTTTCAGGATACTGAATCATTTATGCTGACTTGGATATTCCACTAGCTGTTGTGATTAATGTTTAATGAAATAGTTTTGTGCCAATAAAATACATTCCTCATTCTTTGTATAATTTATTTTTGTTTGTTGTTGCATGCTAAATATACATTTATGCCAGTCAATATATGTCACATTCTGTCTCATTCTTTGAAATAGTTGGCAGTTTTATATTATCATATCAGATTCAGTGGCAGTGGGTTCAACAATCTCCATTAATGTTATCTTATTACATATGTAATTCAAGAAATTTAATTGTTCATGGACAGGTATTTGAAAATTACTCAACTCACAATAGCATTTTGCATGTCTTGGTGACTCATCAGTCACAGAAACTGAGTCATTAGGTGAAAGTTGAGATGGAAGGACTTTGTTGACTTCAGTTGTGTGCACTCAATAATGAGAAGTATTGGTACGAAGCACCATAGTTTTCATTGATGTAATCCTGAAATTGCTGAATCATTATTAGATATTACCTGGTGCAGGAGGCTGAAATAAAATGATTTAAACAGCTTGATATAATATTTCACCTGTAGTGTACACTTACAAGAAAAGTGTGGATGCATGGTGTGAATATGAATCAGGGCTTAGCAAGGTCAGTTTGTTTCAAGTCTTTGTTTTGTATGATTTTAAAACATTAGTCCAGTAATACTGATCAAACCCTTACTTCAAGTCACCATATTATAAATCATTTGACATTGTATTTATAATCAGTGTCTAAATGCATTGCAACCGGAAGGTGGAATTGATTATTTGATTTGAATCTATATTTATGGACTTTTGGTTCTGCTGTTGATAATTGTTTCATAATTTAATTTGAACTTTTTATTGTACTGTTGTCTAACAGCTGAGATAACCACCACTACAGGAGGTTGAAAAGCTTATTAAAAACCATAACTGTTGTCTCATAATGTTTTTTTAAAAATATATCTATTAACTATTGGTCATCTAATATTGCAAGCATTATATTGTACATAAATTAAAATATTTTGGAAGCAGAAATTAAAAAACCTACACACCTACATTTGGACCTTTTTAGTTTTGACTTAATTCGGGAAACCTCTACCGCTACTGGTCGATGCCTGTCATCCATACCTACATTTCCAATGCTGAGATCAGGGTAATAGGATACCAAGTTCAAGGTGAGATGTGCCATGCAACAAAAGACAAGACCATTGAGATGGAGACAAAATAGGGCACACTGGATCTGATTACAGGTTAATTTTAAGTCTTATTCACTATTAATTTGCTATCTTTCTAAAAAAGTACTATATCGGACGGTGTTCACGTAGACTTTACTAATTTTGATGTGCTGATTTCAAAAATGCAAATATATTTTCAACTTGATCAAAATTTAATCTTTTTATCAACCTTCAGACACCCCTCCTGCAGCCGCTTACGTCAGTGGTGCCACACTGTCTGAGAGGGCGGTGCAATACTCCAACCAAAAAATCAAGCAGATTGAATATTTTAGCGAAACGATAGATTGGAATTAATCATTGGTTTTTGCCATACACATTGGGATTTTGCTTTACCGATTACCTTTTCAAGTAACACCATCGCAAATTATTCATGGACTGATATTGTGCCTCTGCCTAGTCCCTTTCTCACTGTAATTATTCCATGAATATTGACAAGTAAATATTTCAAATGGTTGACCTCTGTATAAGTGGAAGTATCACTTCTTTGTATGTGATCTACAGTCAGCAAGGTTTGAGATATTAAACAAATATTAATCAAATATCTGTTGGTGTTTTTAACCCCTGGGTGGCAGGAGAAGCTTATAACACAAACAGATTAAATATCTGTGAGGTAATGTGGGTTTCACTTCATCACTGGCATCTCTGTGGGCACCATTGCTCAATACCACAGTAAGTTATGAATAGCTTTCATCACAGATTTTATGAAATGTGTTATAAATATTAACACAGGTAAATTGCACATCACTGTTTACAATATATAATAATATCTCATAGAAACAAAAATCTAAGACCCAAATACATTGTACATATATTTTTTATTTTAGCCAATTAGTTTATATAATATTTACTTTTTGTTTTGAATCACCACTTTTGAAAATTGGCTGGAGATGTTATGAAAGAAAGTTATTAATAAAAATGTCTATTCATGAGAGAAGACATATGTTACACAGGAACTTAGCAGTTTTGTCTCTTTATGGGTTGTTTATCATACACATATAGTTATAACTTCATAACATGGTGATCATGTACATGTTGTCAGCTGTACGACAAAGAGTCGAAAAGGTAAAACAACTCCCTGTAGTATGACAAAAAGGTGAACTCTTACTGCTCGAAATGACGAAGGGGCAAGTCGGTCTATAAATTATCTTACTGATTTGCCCCTTTATCATGCAGAGAAGGTAAGGGTTCGCAAATGTCATACAGGAGTTGTTACCAGTTCACCTCATTGTTGTGCAGCCGACAATATCGTTTACTTTAAAATCAAATTTACCATTCATCTCTCTTTAATATCAGTTAAGAAAAGACAAAATTGTTAAAAAATATCTGTGAAAATCATGATGGTAATATACCTTTACTGCAGTAAAAAAAATCAGACCACACACTACAGTGCAGAACAACAGGAGCTATATTATATCCATTGGTAATACGCTGATAAATGCAGATAATATTGTCTCAAGAAAATTTGTCTGGCACTGGAATGTGAAGAGTATGAGTGTTTTAAAACTTCACACCACTTACCAGAAAATTATGCAAAATAGTACTGGCACTCCTTATTTGTCTCAGAGAGGGAATACATGAATTCAGACAGTGTCAACAACAACAATGCAATGACAAGAAGAGAGAGAAAACACCAACCTGACAATCTCCTATACATGGGTGTAGCAATTGCAGTACAATGTATGTTTCTCAGTGCCAAAGTTTGGATAAATGTTTCTAAAATCTCATAATTGTTTTATACCGTATTAGAAAATTAGATGTGTATTTCGCAATGCATGCCAGGTGAACTGCAGTAGAAAGTTTGTCTTAAAATCTTACAATTACATTTACACACAATCAAAATTGAACGCAGGGTGTTTTCCTTTAGTTATAAAGTTAAATTAGAAATACTTGTAGTGTAAGCTTAGATAAACATTAAAGTCAGTTAAAAATGCATTCACTGTTGAAAAACACGGGATTTCTCCGATCGCCTCAGTTTGATGAGTGCCTGATTCCACCGTGCCGTGTCTCAGTTAGAGAGATTACAGACTCAGTGTAACATTGTACACTTTAGCAGATTTTTTTTTTTTTTTAAATAAGGAGAACTACTCAGGTCTCAAATAAACAATATATGTTTATGATGTGATATGGAAAGATAACTGACTTTATGGAGAAATCTGGAAGTAGATTACACATGGCATTATCAATCAGTGAGTCATTTTTACAGCCAGCCAAGTTACTTCCCTAGAGTGGTATAGAAGGAAAAAAATAATTTCAACTCCTGTTGTTTCAGACAAGTGATGCAAAAAAAAAAAAAAAAATATGACAAATGTTTGTTACTATACAAACAAAACAACAACAACAAAAAAAAAATCCAGTCATTTTCAGAAATTGTCTGTGACTTGTGTTTCAAATAACAAAACAAAACGTAATCTTATCTCCCTTACAATACACTGTAGTTACATATAATATTTATACCTCTTGAACACAGGAAAAAGAAGCAACTTGGGAATCAGTTAATCACTCATGGCCATGTGTTTTGGCATCTGCTCTTTGATGGGTTCAATGGGAAGGATATGAATGAGGGAAGGGGGGCAGGAGGGGCGCGTCCTGAAATATGGATTTTGCAAAACAAAAAAAAAAAAATGCGGTTTTGCGCTTTTGTTTTCTCTTAAAAGTACTGCCTTTTCTGCGTCTAAAAATGGTATCAAATAGTTGCTAAGTCAGTTCTAACGTGTTTGACCAATGGTCATTCAATGGTAAGCCAAACGTAGTGTCAATCAGGATTTGGCCATAGCTGGCTGCTAAATGAGGCCGTAGATCATCGCGATTTGATACAAAAAGCACTTGAATATCACCTCTCCAAGCAATATCAGGAGTTCCAGTGCCACGGATGGACACTGGATGACCATTATGACGAGAGAAAAACTGCTGATCATGCAAATTATCAATGTAAGTGT
>JBCAUA010000013.1:4416296-4447192 GCA_038406235.1 Peronia verruculata | reverse complement strand
CCCCCCCCCCAAAAAAGCAAATATTGCGCCTGCAATATTAGAGGAACTTAATGTTTCACTCCATTCGAGAATATCAAAAAAAAAAAAATGCATTTTGGTCAAGATGTAATCGTGGAGAGATCACAAAATTACATTATGTCTATTTTCCATGAAACAAGGATTTTCAAGAACACGATTTTTGTGGAAGTATCTTCGACTAGATTCTGTCAGTCAGAATCAGATTTCGTTACTTTTTTCATATCCAGCTGTGTTTTATTGGCAACCATTACGGTTTGATCTTAAAGAGTTGTGGAAGGCCCTGTTCCGTCCATTTATCCTTGAGACAGTCTCATTTTTTTTCTAGAGTGAAAGGATAATTTCAGTAGACACATTGTTTTTATCTCACTCACGGTCCACCTCATTCTCATCATACCGGTACCTTGTTCCAATTTTCATTGTTCTGTTCAAAATCATTACATTGTGGCCTTTATCAGGTTTGGAATTCTCTTTCTATTGCCGCGATTGTCTCACTTTCTCTGAATGAGAATACAGTTATGATTATAGATGCACATCAAATTGATGTCCAGCAGAAGAATCATGCCCAAAATATTGCACCAGCTGTGCTATCTCATTCAGACATAGTATCTCTTCCATTAGAAAGGCGTATACGCTAAAGAAATTGGGCACTGTTTCTCTCCTGTTAAGAGGTCGCTCACTTCTGTGACTGTCAGCGTGGAGATGAACGAGGCGATAACTGCTACTGGCGCCAGAACATAATGGTGCCAAAAGTCTATGAGTACCGCCATGCTACTGCTACATCAACTTTTATTTCTCTAGCGAAATGAGGCTAATGTAAATTACATATTGTCAGCAACGTACAATACTAAGGTAAACATTTCTTTACGGTGTGACTCGTAAAGGGAACATACTAATTCCCATTCTCCCACCCACACCCCACACCCCTTAATGTGCATTCCTTTGTTGTTGTTGTTTTCTGTCTCTTTTCGCTCCTTTGTTATTCCTGATTCTTCTCCTCACCCAATTTTTTTGCCAGAAAGAACCTGAAATGATGTCACGGAATTTGACAAAGACTCGCTTCTTCTACATATAAGAGTCTTGCACTGATGTTTGTAGTTTTATCTTAGATGCCTATAAAGTACACAGCAACCTGTCAAGCCACACTGACTTGTGATGACGTTTCCCCAAAAATGCGCAGATACTTCCATCCCTCTTCATTTTTGCATGTTATGTCTTTTCTGTTCTTCCCACTCCTCCATCGCAGTCAAAACCAACAGACCTATTACTCCGGGACTTTGAACGACAGGTCGTCGATGATCCTTATCTGTAAATACCCGGGCCGGGTCTGTTTCTTTTAGTTCTGTTTTATTTCTGTCATTCTGGGTAACTTGTTTTTGGCTTATTTGGAAAGAAAATGTATCCACAGTAGTTATACACAGCAGTCTTTGTGACTCGAGCAATTTATAGATTCTAAGTGCTGTGATCTGTTCAGTGAAAAAATAAATAGAGCATACACGATTTGTCGAAATCGTCGACTTAATTCTGGATGTACGGCCATCCTATTCCTGAGAGTTCCGATTAGAATGAAAGAGATCGTACACAGGCGCTGTCTCCCTCGCCTCCACCTGCGAGTTTTAGGAACAGAGAAAAGCTCCCATGTTTGCTTTATTTGTGTTCATCCCACGTAGAATTCGTATCTCTTGTAAACATGCCGACAAAGTGAGTCCGATTTCAGGTTGAGATCTTTCGATGCATTACATTTTCATGAAAGATAGCGCATTTGAGCGATTTTATGAGTTTGAATTTCTATTAAACTTCACGGGACTTCACGGTTGTATGACCGATATCATCTTTGTATATCACTAATGTATTTAAATATCTGACCAATGATCATTTACATACGCGTGTGGGATCTCGCTGAGCATCTTAGCACTGGAAATTGATTGAATCCTCGCCCGTACTTTATACACTGTACTCCTAGAAACTTAATCATTATGACTTATAAATATGACAACTCCCACCCCCATCCCTCACGCCAACTTATCCATTACTCAAGTTTTCTTCCTCAGTTCTCAAATCCCTGTTATGTTTCTTGACATAATTTAGCGCGAACGTTTAGTTTTCCGAGTGATGACCACCTCAAGGCGTATGGCCACATGATGGGCAGTGTAGTCCCATGGCAGGACATTCAGTGATACTCCCATTACACCCACGATTTGTTGTCCCGTGTTCCTCATCTTTTCCGCCTCACCTAGATCATGCACTGTGCGGAGTCTAAAAGTTCCGGCATCGAGGCAGGCAGGTAAGCGTTCAGGTATCCTGATGCACCCAGGCACCTTTTGGCATCAGGGACACTCCCTGCGCTATTATTTTCATTTCATATCTGGTTTAGCAACGGAATTCCCAGACCGATGTCCTGGCTTTCATTGATGGGCTCCGAGGCCAGGCCATGTCCGCCAGCTACAATACAGTTCGAACAAAACGCTCTTTTCCTGAAAACGTCTGTTCCGAGAAAATGATGATTTACGCGTTTTGATATTATACAATGAACAAAATGCAGTCTGTACAGAATGAATTGATGAAATAGTCAGTCCTCCAATATTGTGGAGAGGCCGTGTATGAATAAGTTGGGAAATTGTGAAACTACGACAAAAGTAGGTTAAAGTGGAGTTGATGATGAGGTCGCCATGTCCCTGACCGCATTTTCTTATTAATGTCTCCCTCAGGTATCACTAAATGCCCGGGCGTTGTACGACAGCATTTGCTGGGTGGATCGATTGTTTTTCGCTGTTGCTGTTTTGCTTGTCATCGTCGGGTTGTTGATCAGTGGGTGGGTGGCATGAACTGAGTTTGCGGCGCATTTTCCACCCTCGTTGATGTTGACGTTGCAGCTAGCAGTGCCTACGTTTCGTGATTGCCGGGCTTCGCTGTTTTCCTGTCTGTTAGTGATGTGCTTTGTTTTGTTTCGTGTGTATTTTTGTGATGTACGCTGGGTGCTGTCCTATCCAAAATGTTAAGTGCTGCAGTACCGAGTTTTATTGTTACCAATACTGCTCACGTCATCAGCTACGTACAGCACAATAAAGTGCTCAGCTCCTGTTTTTATAGAGGAATGAAAACATTTCGCTGGCGACTCACAGAATGTTCTGCAGTATGCTATTAATAGTGGGACTGATGCCGTACCACTATTACGGTGCTTCCTATCAGTCCTTTTACCTGCGTCACTATCAGGCCGTCTCATATACCGTCTACCACCCCCGGGTCTGTTATCTAACTAGAGGTCAACCCCGTTCCCTCTTCTTTTTTCTTATCTTGAACTTTACCATTGAGCACAACACACCCTACGAGCTCTCACAGTCTAAGCTTCTTATCTCAGATCTGATAGCTATACTATTAAAAGGAGCTCTTTACTTTTCCATCATTTCTGCCAAATATCATAGGCAGGATACGTCTACTTTTGCAGTTATTACCCGAAACAACAACTATATTGTATCGCTTTGATGTTTATTAACTTTGAATTACTCGGCATTTTTGATTTACTACTTCTTACGCGACGTTGTTATTTTGATCTTCTTTTTCTTCTTCTTCTTCTTCTTCTTCTTCTTTTCCACAAAATAGACTATTTACGTTCATAAGCAGCTGGCATTTTGAACTGAAGAATTGGCATGGACTTTTATTAAGATCTATATTAATTCATTTGTCTTTTTTTTTCTGTCTTTTTTCAGCTGTCTGTTTACCCGGCTGTCATCCTGACCACGGCTACTGTGACGAGCCCAACGAGTGCAAGTGAGTAAAGAAAGAAAGATGGAATGAAAAAAAGAAAGAAAGAATGAAAGAAAGAAAGAAAGAAAAGAAAGAAAGAAGAAGAACCACACAGCTATATAATTCACAATGCTTGTTCACAACTCTAAATTTGCTAACTCTGCAAACACATGTTACACCTTTATTTATTTATTTATTTATTTATTTATTTATTTATTTATTTATTTATTTATTCTTTGATTCATTCATTTTGTTCAAATGCTTCTTTGGACATTGCCCCTTATTTTAAGCAGGCATTAAAGAAAGAAGACAGCCAGCATTTGCCGTCAACGTGTCAGAGTTAAACCTATAAACGAAGCCATGCCAAGCTTCAGCTCACGGGCGATGACCAACACATATTAACACTTAAGGGATGCAGGCTTCTCTGTCCACGAGAAAGATAGGCAAAAAAAAAAAAAAAACTGCTGTCAGTTTTACTCTGTCAAATTTTAAACGCAGTGGGGTGATGGGTGAGTAGGAGGCAGCCATATTTAGATGGAAAATATCACAGAAAAGAGAAGAAGAGGGTGGAGGACTGATTGTTTTCCGACATGGAAAGAAGATGAGCAAACTGGCGTTGTCAAACGTTGCTGAACAGCCCAACCACAGTCAGTTTATTTTCACTGGTCGGTCGGGCTAGACCTTGACGTGGTCGAAATTTCCCTTTTCATTTGTGGACGAACTGGCTGGGCTGAAAGTCATCTCTAATGCCCATCCTCACATTGATGATTAAGGAAGTGTTCAATATCAAGCGGAGTTTATTTATTTATTTATTTCCATTTATTTTCATTTATTTATCATTGATTATTTATTCCTTGATTCATTTGTTTGTTTGTTTCTCCCTACTGGAAGGTGAAATTGATAAATATTTGCTCACAATTAAATAGAACACTCAGGAATGATATTAATGGCCCACCGACTTCATAAGACACGGGGAAAATACTTTCTAAATAAATGATACTCTTTAAAACAGACATATTAATTGCCACTCATTCGCTGAGATCAACACGGTATGGCACTGGTTCTGAGACATTGTATGCCGCACCATCAGGACCTCGGGCTGTTAAAAGACACTGATAAATGAGAAAGGCCGCCTAATCGCCAGCCTCCCTATCAGAGGCTCCTAATGCTCATGATTTGCAGGGACCGGGTGAGTGGCAGTAGCCCGCTCGGACAAATTGGAAGGAAATTTGGTGTCCGCGCTGACGTGTTAAGCCAATATTTGCCGCGATAGACCCCGGGAATCTGGAAGTGCCGTTTAGGGGCGAGCCGCCCGATGCTTAATGACTTCTGTCCATTTGCCTGGGTTTGTGGGTTTACCAGCTGAAAGTGTAGGAGGGGAGAAAATAAAGAGGGAGGGGATGCGGATAGGGTGAAAATAGCTGAGTAATGCTGACCCTAAAGGCATTCCAGGCATGGTAAGATCGGCTTTTCTCTATGATTTACAGAAGGAATTTCCTTCATAATGAAAAGAAAAATTCACGCTGTGTAATTTGTAATCCCTAGATCAAAATGCCATACTGTCATGTGGTTCCTATCGCGATCCGCAGTTGGCTTTGTCTCGTTGGTCGTAGAATGTGTATTTGAAAAGATAGTTGTGCTTTAGGCTTTCCAGTTATCAGCTTGCGATCTACAGACCGCCAGCACCCAGATCTATACCGACACGTTATGGGTCTTTGTCCGTAAATTTACAAACCTCCTGATAGTCTGTGAAACCTTGAGATCTTTTGACCCCCACTAAGACAGCATGGTTGCTGACACAAGAGTAACATTTTGTTGTTGCTGCTCTGCAACTACATAATTTTTTTTGTTTTAAATTTAGAAGTAAACATCACACATGGCGTATAACATGCACCCAGGTGCATCCAAAGATCATTGTTAGCTGTCGGATGCAGAACCATGCCAACAAACTTCTAAATACCCCGGACCTGGGCAGGTTTTATTGCAGAGCGGTCAGTTGAAAACAATGGAATGGACATTAGTTCTCAGGGAACGAGTGAGAAGAGAAATATAATTATGAAAATGCTGAAATAGTCCACTGTTCAGCTCTTTGCCAAATGCAAAGTCTTGCGGATAATTGAATGTCTAGCGGACCAGAAACAAAGCGCCATTACGGCCTGCTATAACCAACTATCTAATGATCTCGGAATTCCGCAAATTCCGGCGACATGTGGCGATGAATAGATCTGGCTCTCTGGGCCAGATCTGGTGTGAGTTGGTGCGGGTGACAGGGAGCTGACCCAGGGTCGGGGAGTTCACGAAATCGACGAGAAGATCTTACAGCGCCACCACGACACAGGCAATGGTCCAGCGCCTCTAAAATCTTGCATCTTCCTCACTGCCAAAACGGATTATATTATGTCTTTATAGATGCTTACATTAGCACTGTGGGTAATGCCAAGGCGCCATATCTGGGAAGTCCATCTCTGAGGCCGATTATGCGTGAAACTGGGCGTCCTGTGTCGCCCCGGTGTCCGAAGTGCTCCAGTCAACCGAGGGTGGATGAGCCAAACATGATAAGTTCGATAAAGTAGTTCTGCCGGGACGGATATCCGCCTAATCCGGCCACTGATCGTCCACTAAGCGGAACTGTTGACTGACTCTAGTGAAAACAACTGTGGGGAAATGTACTGGTGTCTCCCGGCTACTCATTGACTCAGATCGCCAGCTGTCCATACTGGGTCGGCCACGTGTTGATTCTAGGTATTACTTGATGACCGCTCGATGACCATTCAGACGGAGCTTGAAGAATCGCCTGACTACCTCAGACCGTGTGTATATTTGGGGCTTTTATGGTACAGTAGCAGCAGTATATGGGGGATCGTCAAGCTCCTTTTGTCGTGTATACGTCACTTTCATCCCAGCTCCTTACAAGACCTCTCTCAGGCTCATGTCAGTTGTCACAGGCTTGGCCCTGCGTAATCAGCTCAACACCATGCCAACCCGTCCCATGGTTAGTGTCCTTAACACTTGGCCTATTCAGTTACATTTATATCCCCTAAGCTGTGCAAACAAGCTTTATTAAACACTGGCAATACGTTTCTTTGTTTAGAAAGTAGTCATAGGGTATGCCGCTGTAAACCCCAAATTTATCCCACCCGCCCATCCCATAGTCACGCAGGGAATAGAATCAGATGGAGGCCACTAATGTACTTCTTCGAGCACGATCAGAGAAATTAATTTGGCTCGACAATGATCCACGAATTCCTAAACACGACTTGCATGACCTGCCCGAAAACGTGGCTATTTTGCCGCCAAAGGTCGTAAATTTTGAGCAGATATAGACCAATGTTTGTTTCCCCATTTATCTTTCACTTTTCCACCGTGCGAGTTTTCTCAGACATCGAAGCTGTTTTAGGGGGGCATGCATCATTCAGTGGCCGGCTACCAGCAGCGGGTGTCCAGGAGAACCTGCGCCCTGTCAGCGCTGCCATTTCTCCTGGCACTAATGGTGGTCCGTCAGTCGCCACCTTCTGTCCACCGCAGGAGGTCAGCGCCGGCAAAAAAGGAAGATAAATTGTTGAAGCGTTGGACCCCCTAGGGCTAGGCGGTGGCTACTGGATCTCAGCCGTCCCTCAGTGCTAACCTTTTAACTTATCGACTGTGGGCAATTTAGCTTTGCGTGCAAGCATGATCTTACAGGGTTTTCTTTGGAGATTCTGAGACTGTAGCTTGAGTTTATTATGAAATACATATTGAATTTGAAACATCAATTTGTTCTTCCACATGTGCACAGGCTCAGGATTTTACATCCTCACAAATTCAGTCCCTTATTCAAACAATTATGGGCTGCTGACATAAGAAAGAAGGGGTGGCAGGGCAGTTGTGGATGTCTATACTTTAATACGACCTATGTCTTGTTTATGTGTATGGACATTAACACATTTTAATATTATATAGCACGAAAGCAAATCGGGAATGGAAAGCAACCAACAATCAGTGTTCTTGTCTTTAAAAAGAAATAAGAGAGACGGAGGGAGAGAAAGTGGGTGAGCGAGAGAGAAAGGGAGAGAGAGGGGAAAACGGCACAGAAGATAATTATATTGAATGACAGTATAGACATTCCGATGTTGTAGGAGTTTGTTTTCGAAGTCAACAGTGGCATTGGTTGTGCGAATATGAATGTTTGACCACAAAGTCATGTGATTTTCACCGCGTTCTTTAATCTTGTCCATCCCCAGATGCAAGGTCGGATGGCAGGGCCAGTTCTGTACAGACTGCATCCGATACCCAGGCTGTTACCGGGGCACTTGTCAGAAGCCCTGGGAATGTATCTGCGATGAAGGCTGGGGAGGTCTCTATTGCAATCAAGGTGAGTTTATCGCCCAGGACAAAAACTGGACATTTAAATATCACTTAGTGCTTTGTCGTCTAGGAGTATGGCCATTCAAAGCTGACGGAACAAAAATCAGCTCAAATAGGCTATTCAGTTTGCCATACCAATTTCAAAGTGTGATCATTAACTGTCCTGTCCGACGCTGTCTGTTGCGATTTGTGCCTGGGGATTGCGGGTTTCCAAGATTTAGATAGAGGTGGAGTTGATAGTGACAGGGAAAGATATTGGTGTTGTGTTTTCCATTGTCACGATGTTCAGCACTATTATGACACAAGCACGCTGGTACCTCAGTCTGAACACCAACATTGGATCGCGATCTTTGGTGTAATTGTTCTCCTTAACCCGCCCTACCCGTCTCAGTTTATTGAAACAAATCTAGTTTATTATAGGATAGAACCTTTATTATAGGATAGAACCACCTTTGTCACTTCGTTTCTGCGATGATTCTCTATGTGTTTAGGAACTGAAACGGAGGAAAGTGCTGGTTTGGTCTTAGGAGTGACATACTTGGATGTTCCCACTATGTTGATAAACAGTGAAGTAGCAGCTACCCTACATTCCGTCGTAGATAGTGATCGTGACCCTCTTGTTTATGTGTTTTCCCGCAGATCTCAACTTCTGCACCCACTACAAACCGTGCAGGAATGGTGGCGTGTGTACCAACACGGGCCAGGGCAGTTACACGTGTACCTGTGTCGGCAGCTACACAGGGGAAAACTGTGAGCGAGAGATCGATGATTGCAAGAACAAGCCGTGTCTCAACAACGGCGTGTGTCAGGTCAGTGCTCATCATGTGGTTCCCTACAACACGGGTACTCTGCAGAAAAACAATCAAAACCTAGACACGAATGTATTGTTCTATACTCCCCACGAAACTACCATAAACTCAGTTTGAAACGAATTACTTATATTTTTTTTTTTAAATTAGTAGATCTTCCATAGGTCTCACAGGGTCCTTCTCTTTCTTTCTCCTGAGTCAGACACACCTTTAAATCTTCAAAGACCCAATCTTCTTAGTATTTCATCAACCTAATGCATATTTTTTTAAAGGAGATCCCCACTTTTTAAACGTTTCTCTCAACCAGCATTTGCTGGTTAAGGAGGAGACTGGTTGTGCAGACTACAGAAGTGCCCCTATAGACTAAAGTCTAAGGGTAAAGGCAAGGCAATGTGTCTACTTCCTCATAGACATTGGAGAGGTTCTCAAACTAGCGTGGATGAGCTTATAACGGGTTCTCGTGTCTCTTTCAGGATATCGGTAACGGCTTCCAGTGCCAGTGTCCCCAAAGTTTCTACGGGCGGCAGTGCCAGAAGGAGGCCACCTCTTGTAACGACAACCCCTGTAACAACGGCGGCACCTGTGTGGAGAGGGAGGACACCTACCACTGTGAGTGCCAGCCGGGCTACACCGACACTAACTGTGACATTGAAATAGACGAATGTCGCTCCAACCCTTGTCAAAATGGTGAGTACCGTGCACTTTATTTGCTCAGGTATTACATTGGACAAGTTCTAAGCATTTTACGCACATGATCAACTGTTGTGCAGGTTACTTGCTCTTGAGTTAGATAATCAGACAGGTTAGCTCGTAACATTTTATTATGTTATGATCGTTATGCCCGCTAAATATCATGTTTAAATCTGTTAACACTCCTGCGTCCTGTGTTTTTGGTGGTAGTGACGGGTACACAGTGTTGTTTACTTTTTTTCTACTCAGAGAGCGTGCATGCGTCCATTCTCCGGTCGCATTTACATTTCATGGCTGATACAGAGTGGTTTTCAGGAGTGACATGCATATATTATAGATTACTAATTCGACAACATGGACAGATATTGATAAATAGTGGTGCGACATCTGCAAGACTGCTCACGTTGAAAACACACGGTTGATATCGTTAAAGCGTTTGCTCAGGCTGGCTGGCTTAGCGTGGTGAGGCTTTTCTGGTCAGGATTCTTGAAAACAAGGCTGATGCCAGCCATGCGCAAGTGTGTATAAATGCTCAGTTCAGAAAGTCGGCACTGCCGAACCACTCCATGGTGAGCCACGATTGACAAGCATGGAATTAAAAATTAGAGCGTCAGTTTTCAGTGGCTTTTCCTAGGCAGTTCATAGAAATTTACTGGGTTTCCCTCATTTTCAGTCTCACTCTTGAGAAAACCTCATGCTGTGCATTTAGTCTCAATCATACACATCCAGGAGTTTTTTTTTTTTTTTTAATCATGTATTTATTTCAACTGGAAAGAAAATGGGGCACCTGTTATAGACTGCATTATGCCACAGCCAGAATATAATGAAAAAACAAAGAACATAAATATACGAACAAAACGTGCGCTAGTCTTATTTTGTTTACTATTTTTCATTACGGTTGCGTTCTTCCACTTTCACTCACCACTAAAATACTTCTACTCCGTGATCTATCCTTGCATTTGCGTAGCCCCACCAGCCTGAAGGTCACTAGCAGCCTAAACCAAATCACTGTGTATACAAAGTAACATATGTTATTCATCGATTTTCCTGTTCAAGGCTTAACCTTATTTATAGCAGCTTCAGACCGCTTAACATCGCGCGAGACATATATATTATCAGAGATTAGCCTCCCCAAACAACCGGTGGTAACTGCAAATGTGTAACGCCTTCGTTGAAAGAGGGGAATATTTTCAATTGTTTAACCAAGAAATGTACAGTTCGTCATTGTTTTCGGTACCAGTCATGCCTTAAAACCTCTGTACATCCTCGTTACTCAGATGGTTGTTGGTATCGTTTTATATTGTGTTGGAAGTACATGTAGCCACATGGGTACAGTCATAGAAACTAGCAGTAATACGTATATCAACAGATTTTGTGAAGCTGTCCATTCAATTAAGTTAGGGCATTTTTATTTTCAGCGTCATGGATTTTGTTCTGTCCATGTATTGTTCTCTCTACCTCTCTTCCCTCTCGCCCTGAACCCCTTATTCTTCACTCAGAGAGAAAGAGAGAGCATGAAAAGTAATGTTGTATAACAAAACTGTCCGTCCATTTCTGCAGGTGGAACCTGTCTCGATCAGCTGAATGGCTACCGGTGCGCCTGCCCAAGTGGCTACAGTGGCGCCGAATGTCAGCACAATGACAACGAATGCGAGCACAACCCTTGTCTCAACAACGGCATCTGCGTGGACCTGGTCAACGACTTCCGCTGCCAGTGCGTCCCTGGCTTTGTGGGCTCCAGATGCCAGGATAATGTGGACGACTGCGAGATGAGGCCTTGTGCCAACGGCGGTCACTGCACGGATCTCATCAATGATTTCCGCTGTGACTGCGCGCCAGGCTTCGAGGGCAAAGATTGCAGCCTGCAGATCGATGAGTGCAAAAGCAACCCGTGTCTGCACGGAGGCAATTGCAGCGATCTCTTCGCCGACTACGCCTGCTCGTGTCCTGAAGGTTTCTGGGGCAAAAACTGCCACCTGTACGACGGTGTTGACCTAAGCGATTTCGTGGACAAAGAACAAACCAGCAAGGGCGAGACCACTGAGAGGCCCTTGCTGACCACCAATGCTAACGGCGACATCGCCGGTCAGATGGCGTCCAGCGAGGAGAAGGAGAAACCCGACGATGACGACGACGGCCTGAGTATGACGGAGCTGTTGATCATCGTCTGTGTGGGAGTGGGCCTGCCGCTCATCCTCATTATCATCGCCGTCATCATCCTGCTGTGCCGCAAACGCTCCAGCCATCAGCAGAGTCACACCCAGCAGAACCTGGAGAACATGGCGCGGGAGAAGGAGCAACACTACATCAACAACATCAACAACAAGAGCGGTGAAATCTTCACCACACTCCCGTCCTCAGCCTCCAACTCCTCCAGCATCAAGATCAGCAACGAGGAGCAGCAGGATATCAACAAGCTGAAGGCCAAGCACATGATGCTGGGCTCTGACTGCTACAGCGGACTGGACGGGGGAGGGGGCGGGTCCGGCGGGCCCCCTCTCAAAATGCAAACATCCAGTAGCAAGCAGTTTCTCCAGGACGTGGTGGCCCACACTCACAATGAGTTGCCATCCACCTCCTCTTCTTCTATCCCTCCTTCCTCCTCCTCAGCCTCGTGCTCCTCCACGAAAGGAGGCAGGCGAGGGAGTGACTGTGACTTTGAGTATGAGAAACCATATAGGAAGTTAGATGTGGATTCACTGCAGGCGGATACCAGGAGACCGCTCAGGTAGGTTGCTTGTCCATAGATCGTTACCCAGCATGTCTGTGAAGGTACACTTAAATTCTTAAATATTTTGAGTACTGAATTTGAAAATCCATTCTCACAGTTAATAGGTTCACATTCATCTTTAATTAGCTTTAATGATAGATATATCTTTGAATCCAACTCTGTATTAACTTAGAATATGATAGCGGAGTGTGACTGTGAATTGTTAAGCCTGGGCACTATGTCGGATACTCTGTATCGGGATTAGCTCTTAGATTATTTTTTGTCTGTTTTCACTTCATCCTATACTGATTGAGTAGTGTGATTGATGCTTTGTGTGGAGTCATGAGAGAGATGCTTTGGTGTTGATTGTGAGCCAACCTCTGTTTGTTTTCTCCTCAATTTTTTTGTGTTGACTGTTAGTGCTGTGGTTACCATTCCCAAAGAGGTCCATCCCCTTCCTTCCAGTCGCACTAGCAGGAAACGCTCGACGGGCACTAAACGCAAGATAGTGAAGAAGACAGAAATATTATAAATACCCTGCAATTAGAGCTGTCAGTACTCATCTCTGTGACGACGCTAAGCTTACTTTGTCGGCTTTCTTAGAAATACTTTTGTGCAGAGAACTTTGTTTGTCCATGAAGCATGACGTCCGCATGAAGCACAAATCAGTCCCTTCAACCATTTTAACACCTTTGTCCTCACTCAGAATCAAAAACGTGTATTTTCAGATCGAAAACCGTTTTGTTTTTTTGTTTTTCTCCTCCAGTAGTTATTCCGTTGTATTTTGTTAACTTCGGTCGTTAGTGCTACATTTCTCTTCAGCCTTTTCTTTGCAATAGCAGCAACAGCGGTCATTGTGGCTAATAGTGGACAAAGGGTCTGCCTATAGTATACAGGCAAACAGAAAGAGGCTTCGTGTTTGAATGGGACATAGGAAGGCGACGGAAAAAAAACATAAAAGAAGGAGAGGGAGGGAGGAGAAAAACTTCTTTAAAGAAAACATTATTTCAGTTGGTAAACAAACCTGGACAAGGTGACAGATATCGGTGTGGACCGGGAATATTCTTGGTATCAGGGACGGGAAGACCGGTGGAGATCTTTTCACACGGCCTGCCATCCGCCGCACCGCCCATCGGGAGTTCTTTATGTAGACCTTTTTTCCACCTCTCTTTCCTTGGTTTCAAGAAGGAAAAAAAAAAAATAGTTGTCACAGGAAAAGAAGACTGTCATCCAACTTTAAACACCTTTCCGAGTAGCATCATGCCCTCCCTCCTCCACCCTTCCCGTGTTTTCGCCTGTTGTGACCTTTTCTCCACTGAAAGATCCCCACGGCAGTGATAAAAGCGGTATGGTCCACTGAGCAGCCGCCTTCTCATTGGCTGGCCCAGGAAACAGGTGGTCACTTCGTCAACCCCCTAAGCGTGGGACCCAGCCACCAATACCTACAACCACTACTACTGCCCCCCTTTCTATCTCTCTCTCTCTTTTACTATTGTTATTCAGTTTTCTTTCTCGCCGTTTCGCCCCATCTTTCCATCTGTCTCCTTCCCATCTTTTACTTCCACTGCGTCGCCCGTAGTAGTGGGGAATTAAAAATTTTGCAAGTGTTTGCTTTTTTTGCTGTTTCCCCTTCCACCGTCCATACCCCTGTCCGCCGTATTACAACCGTTCCCTCTTCTCTACGGGATGAAGGTATGAATGTGAAGGGCAGCCGTTCATTCATGCTGACCTCTCACTGTATTTGCGCAGAGTTCTGGATCAGGATCTGGGGGGGGGAGTGGAACCGGCACAAGTTCCGTTTTTCAATTAAGTGTTTATAAGAACTTTGCCATGTTGGAAAGTGTCCCAAAATGAGCAGTTGCCAAGCTTATAAAAGGGGGAATAAATGAGCGAATTGGAACCAGGACATTCACGTTAGAGAAAGCGGAAAACGCCAGCATCAACACTTGCGATAAGACACATGCACATAATCTTAAACATACCAAAAAAATAACAATTTATTCGTGTCTGGCAACGTTTTAAGGAACCTGTCGCATGTGTGAGACTAGAGGAGAAAACATAATGGGATTGCTTGTCTAGTTTTCCTGTTTTATGCAACAGCGGAAGACGGGCGACAACTTTTTCAATGTGTGCCAGTTTTTAACATAGAGCCAGAAGTTCACCCAATTATTTCCTGTGCATTTTTTTTTACACACGCCATTCTTTCATTCTCCTCCTGTGAATCGCGTACGTCTTTCCAAAGCCACCGCTCTCTCGGGCCATGGCATGGGTCCACAAAGGGATGCTCTGATTCTCCAAACTAGGCCGGAGCCGGGTGTAATCAGTTGTAAGGGGGAGTCTGCCTTAGCCGTGCTCTCCTCCACAGACCATCACACTGTCTTGATGCCGCAAAGTCCACAATTACAGGCAACAAGCTGGCCGCCTGCTTGTGTCTGTTTACGGAGAGACAAGCGTTTGTAATGAGGAGACGTACTTTGCACTCTAGACAACATAATCGCCGCCTTGACAATGACGCTCATTTAGCAAGGCGTGGATCCGAGCTTGTTTCCCACACACGGGCCTTTCCACCCAGCATATTAATCTCTCATTTTAGTCTGTCCGTCTCTTCCATGAGATAGCACAGTAATTCTCCAGTTTTATAGCGAAGACGGTTCTCAAAAGGTGGAAAGAAAAACACGTAAACTGTGAATCCATTTCAAAGAACGCGAAATAGAAAACACATCATAGCCCTGTTTATGTTCAAAACTTTTCTGTTTTTGTTCAGTGTTCCTTTAGGCACAGTTCCTTCATAGCACAGATCTAGCACAGGTTTATTCACGGCAATGAGAATACCTCCAGAGTGTAGACTCTAGGTCGTGTACAGAAAATGCGTTTTACTTAATACTGCTGGAGCTAGCTTTCACAGAACGAATAGGAATTAATAATTCCTTCGGAAATGAATACACGTAACATTGAACATCGTGTTTGTGTATCGTAAGATTTCATGGGGTTATATTTTGAAGACCGGCCAGTCATGTGATTGTTGTTGGTGGTGTTGTGGTGTCAGTTCTTTTTCTCTGTATGAAAGTCTGGCGCCTGACCATTTCAAATCCAGTGCAAGTTTTAGGGGATGCCCGAAATTGTTTCGAATGAAATGAAAGATTATCAGAGCAATATAATTTTTTCAAAGGAGTAGTGACCATTGACCTTGATTGGCAGAATTCTCATGTTTTTTTCTCTTACTTTGTCTGTTTCAGTGAATACCAGCCTCACCATTCCCGAGATATTCAGATAGTGGGCAAGCCTCCCCAGTTGCCAGACTACATGGGCGGGGAGCGGGTGCTGGAGCGCTGCACTACAGACAATGCTCACAGCCCCGTCTATGTGGGCCCTGTATATAGCACATTGCCATCGCCTGTGGCTCGCTCCCTCACGCCGCAGCAGCAGCAGCAACTTCTGCAGCAACAGTTTCACCGGCACTCGTGCTACGACGAGGACTATTTGGCCACAGAGGTCTGACCTCGGGATGTTATCCTCCCCTCGGCCGAGGTCTCGTCCCTTCTCATTGTACATAACCATCGGCCCCGCTCGCTCGCCCTCCAGTTCATCACCGTCGCATTCAGTCATCGCCACCACCGCCCGATTCATTCATTCACCATCAGAAGTTGTCATCATCATTACCTGTCATCATCAACGTCAGCCCATCCTCACACACAAAACTCATCGCATCGTCTCATTGCTGCAGTTTTATTACATATACATATATATTATATAAATATATATAAAAATGACAAATACGATGATGATGATGATGATGATAATAATAACAATGATAATAATAATAATAGAAATGAATGTCAATGTCCGGCAGTGATGCTGCGCACCCCGAGTATCTTTAGCTTGTGTTTGAATCCATAGGACAAAGTACAGAAGAAAAAAAAACGAGGATGAGATCAAGTGACGTTTTGTCTTTTCTTTGCGATCTACGCTCATGCTAAACATACAAACAGTCTCTGTTGCCGGGCACTACAGCTGCCTGCCTGTCTGTTTGCCTGCCTGTCTGCGACCTCGGTTGACGGCCAGTCCAGGAGTGGCAAGCAAGACATACAATATGCAATCTGAATCGCTGATGGTGAAGAAACCACCTGGGAACATGATCTATCAACAGACAACAATGGACACCCCATGAAGTGCCTTGTTTCAGCTAGTCAGCCATGTTCCAAGCCCAAGCCTGTTTTTGTTTGTTTTATTTTAATTTAACGCTGTTTTTGTTGTCAGCCTGACTTGATGCAAGCTGCCACCCCATAAATACTGTACAGAACTTGAAAAGTTTGCACATAATAATTCTACATCTTGAATGGGTAGGGACAAAAAATGTATGAGTTAAAAATCATCTGACTGTAAAATCTACAAATCAAGGGGAATACATTGATATGTCACTTCATATGCTTGAAAACGTTCATAGATGCTGTGGAAAAAAAAAGGACAACTTGTCAGTCCTGGTCAGATCGTGAAATGAATCATTACAGATTTGATTGGAGCCCCCCATCTGCCACTCCCTGCTCATGTTATTATTACCCACAATGTTGTTTTATGCAAAACCAAGATTTATTTAGGGCAGTGTACATTCACATGTATACAAACAAAGTTTTTAATTTCATTGCAACAAATGTGTTTAATTTTCTTGTGCTTGCCAGCTAACTTTTTTTTTTTTTTATCAGTTTGATTAATTAATTAATGAATGAATGAACTAATCAACTTGACATTGTTCTACCTACACTTCCAGTGGACGTTTCCTATACTAGCAAACATCTGTCTTCTCCCCCACCCACCCCCTCCCCTTCTCAGTCTCTTCAACCTAGAGGCATTATTTTATCTGTCCAACCTGTTTGTAAAGACAGAGAAAAAAAATAATCTAGTGTAACACACTCACTTGTCAGCAGTACCACCTCCCCCCCTCCTCCCCCACCATTTTGAAAAAAAAAAAATCTTTAGTCATAAGCATTAGCTTCCATAGTATCAGTATTTTTTTTTATTGATTCATGATTAATGATTTGTATGCTTGTTGCTTGCAATCCTTATACATATCTTTCCTTCTTTCCCCCAAACTCTTCACAACTTTGTCCCAGCCCAGTCTCCTCTACAGCCCCTCATCTCACTCTGACCTATCCCACCCCTTCTTGGCAAAGATCAAATTTTTATTATTTGTGCCTGTTCTGTACTTAATTAGTCTTATAACAAACCTATTGAATCCGCTGATACTGATACATAATACCTGATGATGATGTTTTCTAGTAAAATAATATCTATACTGTAGAATAGATGAAAACCACAGAGGTCGATCACTGAGTGAGATTTGACCGTCCGGCTATACTCCACCACTTTCGGATTTCGTTTTTCGGTTTTCAATAGATTCGGATAGACAGAATATGTGGGGAAGAATAGATAGGATGTGTGAGGAAGGATAGATAGAATGTAACGGAGGAAAAGGAAGGTTGGAAGGGGATAGGGGATGGGTTAGAAAATATCCGCAAAATATTTGGAGTACAGTTAGTGTCCTCTTTCTGAAGTTAAACCTTTTCGACCCTTCACCACTAACTGCAGAACCCTGACAACTTGAAGGGGGTTTTCCAGAGGAAGAAAATGCAGGAGAGGGCTCTGCTTTTGATAGGACATGTATTACCGTTAGGCTCAGTAGGAACCATGGAACACATAAGGGAAAAACTGCTACCCTGTACAAAGTGATCCAGGCATAGACAATAGCCTGCCTCGGCCATCCTGATAATTGCCTTTTGGAAAAGGTTATTTCGTGAATGAGTCAGTAGTATCTTGGCGGTTTCAAGAGATCCCTGTGATCAAGAGCTTGTAGTACACTGTATTTCTGTTGATGTCAGAGTTTTGTGTAATTGGACATTATTTTTTTTTCCCCCTTCTATTACATGCTAATATATATTTTTTTTTTTTAATTGTGAAAATAGAAATTATTTATCTCAACTTAAAGACACCCATCTTCCATCTCCCCGTCAACTGATGGTCTTTTTTATCTTAAGATGAAAAAAAAAAAAATGTGGATGAAGAGAACAGGAAAAAGAAAAGAAAGAAAAAAGAAAAAAAAACTACTTTCATAGTCATAATATGAGGCATTTTTGTATAAGTAGGACAGTAACACAATATGCCTTGATCAACATTCCACCCTTCGCACTGAGCATTCTAATGATGATGAAGAATTATAATGATAATATTAATTCATAAACTAATTTAATTGCCGTCGATAAATTAATTTGGTTTGTATTTCAGCATGTCATTGTGTAAAAACAGCTTTTTTTTTTTTTCTTTTTCTTTTTTCTTTCTTTTTTTTTTTTTTCCTCCTGCCACTTCCATAATCTGTTTGTTCATTTTTTTTCCTCCTAAAGTTTAGGTATGAGCTGTCCATGAATCCTTATTTGATTGCATTCAGACATCAGACACAGACTGTTCATCTACAAAAGGAAGGACACTTGAATTCATTTACCGATAATCCATTTAGGCTTTTGAGGATCAAATGTTAGAGCATTGAAAAGAAATAACATACCTGTGATAGAAGCACAGGAAAAGGGGTGGTGAGAGTGAATTTAGTTTTGGCAGTATTTATTGAAGGGGCAAACACAGGTGAGTTAGGGGATTATTTAATGAAAAACTGTTGTTTTCTTTTTCTTTCTTTAAAAAAAAATATATATATTTGCGTTTGTTTTTAATTAAGTGGTTAACTGGGTTGGGCAGGCTACAGACATGATATAGAAGCAACTAAAAACTTGGGAGATGATGGTGATTCATTGTCCACATTAGTCAATGCTATGCAACTGTAAACATCGTTTTTTCTTTTTTAATTTTTCGAAGAAGTGAAAAAAGAAGAGCAACCACCAAAAAAAAAAAAAAAAGAATTTCAAGCACAATAAAACAAAATATATATTTAAAAACAAAAAAGGATAAGTGAAGATTTTAGCAAATGTGTAGGAGAGAATTATACTTTTTGACCATGAACAAGCAGGTGATGAAGCAGGATACATTTTCAACTAATTTTATTTCGCCTTGACTATATAAATGGCAGCAAAATACTATGTCTTTGTTTCACTTGTTTTTGTTGCGATTTCCTTCTGTTTTGTTTGTTTTTTTTTTCTGTGTGCGTGTGTGTGGTTTTTTTTTTTTTTTAAATATACAAATTATCAATGTTGTACAGTATGTTAAATTATAATAAATTAATTAATTAATTAAGAGAACATTTCACTACATAAATTGATGCTTCTGTTACTACTGTTGTTACATTTTAAGCCACTGCGGCTTCATTGTTGATGATCATTAGCTTTTCTGTAATTTAATACAAAGGAATGGTTAGCATGAGGTTGTGTGTGCACTTTGCATGAATGGAAACAGATCTGCATGAGCGTATGTTTGAAAGCTTTAAACTATTTCATACCACATCCAAAGTTATGCATGATACCATGAATTTTTGTAATTTATTATGCCATCCACTTGATAAACACATTCAATGGATCCTTTTTGTCAAGATTTGAATGATTTATAACATGTACTTGTTCATTGAAGATACAACCAGGGCCAATTTTCCTATATGCTAGTCAAATGTGTGGAAATGGTATGCCATAGCATTAGCAGAATTTGTAAAAAGTAGGATCAGACAATCCACCAATCAGATAAAATGAAAAACTGAAAAAAAAAAAAATCAACAAAAACCTATTTGTTTAGAGTCTTGTAATTTAGAGTATAATATTGAATCTATTTCTTTTATCTTTTCTTCAAAAATGTCTTATAACATAGAGACAGAATCCCAAGATTTCAGTTTAAAAATGTCAAAATCAGTTTAAAAAAAAAAAAAAATGAACATACACATGATCAGAACAAGTTGTATCAAATTATCAGTTGATTATAAGAAAGCCTGATGTATGGCATACCAACACCTGCATCTGTATTAAATTATGTACATTAATCATTGTAATGTAGTCTTGTTATTTCTTGTAATTACAGTGGCAAGCCATGTTTTTGCAAATAAACCATTGACCATCCTTGATAGCTACACTGGCATCATCTTGTGTGCGTGTGAGTGTTGTTGGAAAGTTGAGAAATGAGAGAGAGGTGGTTTTTCGATTTGGAAGTTCATTAATTGTAGACCATAGAGATTTGAAATCACAGTAGAACTTCTGTGTTTCAATTTGAGGTTATTGTATTTGTGCTTTGTAGAATTTAAAAGAGAACAAAATGGTTAAGTTTCACATAAGCAGTTTTCTGTTTGTAAATGGAGCTGGCCATTTTTAATAGCTGCTTAGACAGATACACTAAAACGAAACAAGTGTTATTATTAAGTCAGTTCTACATGAGCATAAAAATGAGATACATGTATAACTCTGAATTACAAATTAAATGCACTCTTCAAGCATAATCAAACCATCTGAGCAACCTAATAACACATTGTTTATTAACAAATAAATGAACTCTTTCGCATAGTCCTCTTCAGAAATTAATTTTGTTTATTTCAAATCACTAGCAAAACGTAACATGCACAAGGCTGAGCGAGACCTCCAAAATATCCTTTTCTGACTTTGGACTCCCCGTCTTCTTCTTTCTTCAAATGTTTGAGTCTCGTCTTCGTCTCTGACTCCACCTTTTTCTTGGAACTGATTTTCTCAATGCTTGAAAACGCTCTCTGCTTTCTTTCTCTTTAAGGGCACAGCCCTGACCTATTTGTTTGAGCTCTGTGACTTGCTCATTCTGTTCATGCAAACTTTCTGTAGGGAAAGTCTTAAACATCTACATGACTCAACATGCATCCACATGATTGTAAAGAGAAAGAAAAATTATAGGTATATCTATCTGTCTATTTATATATATAACATGTTTGTTGGATTTGAAAATGTGCATGGCATCAGCTATGTATTTTAACTATCATGAATTTTGACTGTTTCTTACAAAGAGAAGGTTTCTCGAAGTTTTTTTTTTTTTTTTTAGTTCAGTTTCAAGGAATTCCAGCTTGGCCGTGTTGTTGTTAAAGTAAAGTTCATGCATTGTGTTATGTACATACGTTAACTGTCACACACTGAATTGTTGGCGTTGTTTTAAAGCTTTGACGGCATTAGAAAGTATAAGACAAGTGATTGAAAAAAAAATCAATTCCTGTACATTTTTGATAGAATTTAAAGACTTTGACTTCACTGTATACAAAGTTATTTGTCTGGTCATCAAAAGTTATATTTTGTAAAATTTTGATTACATACTTTTGTGCAAGCAATTTCTCGTCGTCATCCTAGTTATTATTTTTTCCCCTCTTCGTTTTTCTTGTGTCTCCCAAAATTCTGAATCGTTCGTCCTAACTAAGGCAGTAACTGGGAGGGAATCTAACACTAAAATGAGAACACACAACACTATATAAGAAAGAAGAGGAAGAAATATATAACATTCGTATAAAAAAAAAAGACAAAATGTAATAGACACTACGATACGTTCAGATTTTGTCTCTCACATTCAAACGCAATGAATTGTGAAGAAACAGTTGTGCATTTCAGTTTCTCCACGATCGGAGAACAATGAAGAAAAATAAGAGAACGGGGAGGTTAAAGAAACAAAGACGGGAATGGGTGACGGCCAAATCTACTGTGAGTTTCATAATCGGTGTCGTTAGTCATTTGGCCCCAGTGTATTTCCATAGTGTAGCGCACGAAGAACAATTGGGTGGTAGCAGCAATAATTTTGTTTTTAAGTTTAAGAGCTTGATATTACATCACATTTGTTTTGTTTAGGACTAAAAGGCGACTTTAAAGTTAACTTGTCAACCCTTTCATATAAAGATACAACCATGACAATTGTTTTAAATTTTTTCTGAAGGGGTTGTTTGCTCCTTTTTTCGCCCCCCCCCCCCCCCCTCCCTCACTCCCTCCCTTCACTCAAATTTACAAAAGCAAGCTGGAAAAATTAGATAAGGTACACAAGAGGACAGCTGGTAGCCTGTTATTTCAGTCACAGTAACTATACCTTTACTTAATTAATGTCCTTAGTCATTTTGATGTGTTTATTGCGTCAAGAAAACACCCCATCGAGTAAATATCCTACACCTTTTGAGCAAAAGGTATAACAAAAGAAAAAGAAACCCTTCACAGTAAATATGACTCTCTTTTTATGCATTTCTTCACTGAGAAAAGAAATTACGTGTTTAGCGAGGGGGCGGGGGGAACGAAGTCACGTGTTTAGTCTGAACCAATCGCCCGCCGTGGAAGGATCTAATTCGAACATCATTCTGCGGTCTGACTTACAGCAAACAAGCGCTTCAGTCAACAGTTACAGGTGGACGCATGCGATCACAATAAACTTAACTACAGTTACATTCACATTAATGAATTGACATACATTGCACAGAGATAAAACATGATTTTTAACTCTTTTAAATATTACTATTACTGACTTTTTCTTTTTTTTCTTCTTCTTCTTCTTCTTCTCTCTCATTAACTCTTAAAAAATCTTACACCATATTTGTTCGGCTTTATTTATTTACCTTTTGAACAAAAGGGATCATGATTGTAAATATATCTATTTACTTATTTATATTTGTTGAAAAATAAATAGTATTTTTTTGCACATTTTGATTTTTTATCCTTGCTTTTGTCTTTTTTTTTTTTTTTTTAAGAGTATGCAGTCTTTTAGGTTGACTCCAGTCTTTATTGGGGGGAAAAAAAAAAAACATCCGCGAAAATTATTCACACAGAGAAATTGTAAATGAAGACAAAACAACAACAACCAATAATTACATGGTCAGGATATACATGACACAACATTCATTTTGGAAATTTATGATTACACTCATGCCATTTTGATATCTACACTTCTTAATCCTGCTTCTTTAAGATGGGTTTGTTTGACTTAAGGAAATCTTTTGTCACCATTTTAAATAAAGACTAAACACCATCAGCAAAAAATTGACACACCTGTTCTTTGCCCAGTGGTAGAGATGGCCAAAATGGAAGACAAATACTATAACAGACAGCAATAACAACAACATCAACAGCAACACAAGACTGCGATACTAGTGTGTAAAATAGAGCGCTTGGTATTTTACAGTATTTTATGAACGTCTACGCCACAGAATATTCTGTGGTCTACGCTGCTAATAACCAAAGATTTGTTGCGACATCCCCATCTAATGTTGTAGGAGGGTACAAACATTGCAAAAACTGTTCTCTACCACTGACGTAGCAAAACATATAAAAATGCACGTCGGGACCGGTGACAACTGTTCTCGGATCTCGTGGTGGAGTAGTCACAAACAGCGGTGAGTATTCTATTTTAAGCAACAAAGATAAGTGAGTATTCCATTTTAAGCACGCGGGTACAAACACACCGTCGAGGATTTCCAAGTTTTTGATTAGTCAAATATGAACTATTACAATATGAGGAAGGTGAAGTGATAAATCAAATCCAGATAGTTCTTTGTCCCATTTTGGATCCCTCTGGTCTTCAAAACAGTAACCGAAATCCTTTATTGTTCAAGGCTCTAACTTTCTTTCTGTGTATCTGTCCGTCTGTTTGTCTGCCTATATTTCTGTCTGTCCGTTTATCTGCCTGTCTGTCAGCCTGTCTGTCTGTCTGTCTTTCTACCTACCTATCTATCCCTATATCTCTCTCTACCATCGCTGAACCCTCCTCTTTATTACCCTCTTTCGTTTCCTCACACCATTTCTTCGTTTTCTCCTTGCTCTCAAATATCCTGGCTGTCATTTAGTATCTTTTGACTTGTGTTGGTGTGAATATTAGGCCGAAGCCTCAAACAATGCATCTGTGTTGGTTACGGTTTTGTGTGGTGGTTATCTCAGCTGTACAAAAAAGCGCACAAAAATTTTCAGTTTGTGAGTTCAATATGCTCTGCTCAATCTTCTGTGTCTGTTTCTAACTCTCGCATTGCAGCCGCATAATGTTTTAGGCCAAACTTATTTCATTGCCGCAGGCTGCACCGCGCCAGGATCTGACCACGTGACCAGCTTGAGTGTCAGCTCGCGTTTTTTGTTATACCCGCCTGTGCTGTTTTGCGTCTTGCGATCTCGCAACATGACTACATGCGGCTGCAGTGCGAGAGTTAGAGACAGATACAGATGCACTGTGGCTACGGCCTTTTCCAACAGAACAAAACAGACAACTCAAAATATCGGGAGAGGAAAGAAAATACACTCACTTACAGATGAATGATAAACACCGAAGTCATAGAGACAACTTGCTAAAATGAAAACAGGAAACAATGCGCAGTTACAGACCATCTAAGTTTATACTGTCAGTGCAAATAACTTGCCATAATTACGTCTGTCACAAGAGGACAATCATGATCACCTATGCACAACTGAATGTAACAGTTGTGAAAAAGAACCAAGCCTCCAGAGAATACGAATTTGGAATATAACAATATAACTTATCATTCCGTGGACAACTTATCATTCCTTGTATTTCAGCCATGTCTCCGACTGAATTGTTATTTATCTATTCATTTATTTTATCTTTTTATGACTATCGCTGGTCTGTTACCACGATTATGGTCATATAAGATGGCACCGTTATTTATTGCTAACCATGGCCAAATTTCTTCGGCAAACTATCTTGTAGATGGTGATGCTGGAGAAGAAAATTTAACTCGGGGGAGGGGGGGGGGAGGGGAGGGAAGGGGGTATGAGACATGGAGAAGTAAAGTGCACAATATGCCCAAACAGCAAAGCCCCTCACCACGACGATTCAGCTGCTGAGCTATCCTACCCACGCACACACATCCTTACAGAGGCACACATACTGCCAAAAGTGACATTACTGGGAGCATAGAATAGTCACATGGGGACTTGATCTGTCTGTGTGTCCAGCGATGTCACAGACATGTCGTGGTCCCAGGTGGCAATTATTATACTGTCTTTGTGTGACCGAGGGAAGTCTATTTTTAACAGAAAATAACAAAAACCTTTGTTACAACATGACCAAGCAATTGTTATCTTTTACACAAGTATAATTACAGTGAAGTCTCCCGCAGTTGTATGTAGACAATAAAAATAGACGTTCCTTAGGAGCAAGAAGTGGGTTGTCTGGGATTCTTTTGTTACGTTTGAAGACATTCAAAATGGTGTTTCCGCAAGTGAGGATGGACAAACGGACAGACAGACAACGGAAAACGGCAATGAAAATCATTATCGTCATACACTCTGGGAATGAAAGAACATGACGAAGGTTTGTGTGAGAGTTTGTGTGTGTCTTGAGTGTATGTATGTTACAAGTCCAGAATCCCCCTCGGGGGCCCGGAGTATAAAAGCAAGTTCTTTGCTCCCACCGATAGGCTGAGTGCCGCTGTCCAGGCAAAATTTCCAAATTTCTACCCACAAAATTTCTCACCAAAGACTGGCAACTTCTAAGAAGCCGAGATAATCCTACTTTCATAGGATTAAAAGGCTTAAGAAAAACAACACAGGTGAAAGGAGAAGGCGGTGGCTCTGGGGTATGGCGTCTGTTCAAGGATAAATGAGGCTAGGATTGACTCGCCGGTCCTGCATCGGGGATGGAAGGACACGAAGATCGAAAATCAGCATTTTTTCAATGACTCATAGGTCCCCTGGCTTCTTGTGGGTAGGGAAGCCCAACGTCTAGCCTTATCGGATAAGGGCGAATATATTTCGGTAATCCCGTGTGTACGTTACGCACATTAAAGAACCCTTGGCTGTGTACAATCGATGGAAGAGTAGACTAAGTGCCGCTGCCCTGGCAAAATTTCCAGACTCAAAATTTCTATCCTCAAAATTTCTCAGCAAAAATTGGCAACTTCTAAAAAGCTGTGATAATCTTACTTTCTTAGGATTGAAAGGCTTAAGAAAAACAAACACCGGTGAAAGCCCGCTATCGGTGGGACTCACCCATGGAATGTCATCCTCCTCATTTCAGGGGTGACACCTCTTCTTTCTGTTCTGACTCCTGATCTTCTGTCCTGCTCTCTTTTCTCTCTTCTTCTTAACCTGTTTAGCACTACATAGCCGCGATCGTGCTGATGTGCCGGTAAACCCCAACACAAACAAACAAACAAAAAAGAACGGGAATCCATGAACTCTTTACAGCAAATTTTAATGCTTTCCTAAGGCTAAGAAGCGACCAGTACAGTTTCCAGACATCCATGACCAGATGAAAAAAACATCTCATTTTAGAGCTACAGATTTAGTGATCCTGTCGCCCATAGTGAACTATTTTGATCGCTGATTTTCACAATGTTCCTACAAGTGGTCCGCAAATGACGCAATGTGTTCGCAGAGCATCAAATGTTTTGGGATCCAAACGAGCTTGAAAAGCGGAGGGCCTGGCAGGGCGTAGCACATGATGCTGATCAAACATATCACGAATTAGCAAATGTCAGAACGTGCTTAAGCAATACGGCGTTGGTGTCTCGATATAATGATGCAGGTTCGTCTGACGTAAGCTAAAAAAAGAATCCGCCTCCCATTTTCAGTAGACCTGCCGCCCATTTTCAGTAGACCTGCCTCCCATTTTCAGTAGATCTGACTACCATTTTCAGTAGATCTGACTCCCGTTTTCAGTAGACCTGCTTTCCATTTTCAGTAGACCTGCCTCCCATTTTTAGTTGATCAGAATCTGACTACCATTTTCAGTAGATCTGACTCCCGTTTTCAGTAGACCTGCTTTCCATTTTCAGTAGACCTGCGTCCTATTTTCAGTAGATCTGACTACCATTTTCAGGAGATCTGACTCCCGTTTTATGTAGATCTGACTACCATTTTCAGTAGATCTGACTACCATTTTCACCAGGTCAGACTCCTGTTTTCCGTAGATCTGACTCCCATTTTCAGTAACGCAACGGTTTTGGTGGCTATAATAGTAGGTGAGTAAGAAAACTTGATGTCTACCCTTTTGAAAGGGACGCAGGAGCAGAGTGTCCCGGAAATCTCTGGGAACTTTCCATCCAATTTCAAATTTCCACCCACGTAACGGCCTACCTCAAACATGCACGCAAATGAAAACCGTGCTCCTACTAGTCTGAGCTTACAAACTATCAGATCTCATCAATCTCCTGAAAAACAACAACTAAAAATGTATCACTAGCAAACACCTTGCTCACTCACTCACAACAAGCACTGACACAAGTCAAGAATACAATCGCACTGCTTTGTGAAAATGTATTTGCGCATAAGAGGTCGGTTTGAGCACACCACGACAACGACAAGCCCTGAGATAGAATCATAGAGACAGCGGGTGATAATGATATTATTCAAAAGCGTAATTCGATACAGGAGTATAGATAGCATTTGGCTCATTAGCAATTTAAAAACGATCAGAAAGTCATGAAGTCATGCTGTAGCCCTATGGATTGTCTATTCATCCACTAGGCATACTCTAGCCGTGATGATTTCTATTAGTACTTCAGAACAGGAGACTGAAAGTTCAATACATGTAATTTTAAATTAAAACATACTATCATACTTTACGATTTGGCTATGACAAGTTTTGTCTGAGTAAAACCTTAATCTTTCTTGCAAAATTCAAGCCTGTTTGATCTTGAGCAGTTGAATCAAGTCTCTGATATATAATGTAACCCTACAAACCCCAAGAGACCAGTTTGGTCAGAGACTCGATAGCCACGCTTTACACTGCAATGGTTTTCCAAACTGCAAATACTACAGCAATAAGGTACTCACATAGTATCATCTTACAGTATACAGTATTACATGCCGTTCTTGACTGTTATCATAGAAATGCATACACTAAAGTATTAAATAGTCCTGATTCTGCGGACATTTTTTTTAGGATCAATACAGTTGAAACAACGAGATGGAGACACAGAGGGGAAACCTGGCAGTAAAGGAGAGAGGTTAAATGTCAAGGTTACAGTGACAGCATTGTTCAATAGACCCGGGGTTGGCCTCAGTGCTCCGGTTTGACCGCAGATTTGGCCTGAGCTTTTTACACTCTGATGCTATACACAGGCAGATGTTTGGCTGTTTGGACCCAGTCCGTGCCTTCAGCGTGTGGGTTTTTCCAAGGTAGCCAACTGTTCTCGGCAGGAAATAAAAGGACAAAAAAAAAAAAAAACGAAAAACAACGACTATGGCCAACTGGTGCTCTGTCCTTATCTCGCATTATTTAGATCTTTTTTTTTTTTCTATTTGTTCTTGTCCTTTTTTTTTTTTTTTTCCATGCAAGAGATTTCGAGGGTTTTAATTATGTTATGTATACAAATCGTACAGATAAAGCACACTGTCAACTGAATATCCTTGAAGTTATTGGCAATGTATGCAATTTTTGCTCCAAACCCAATACAGTGTTAAATTCTGATACAAAGCTGAGGGTTCTGTTGCTACTTTTTTTTCCATGGATTTTTTGCTTTTTGCCCCTCTTCTCTTGTCCCTCTCATTTCTCTCTCTCTCTCTCTTGTGTGTGTGTGTGTATGTGTGTGTGTATGTGTGTGTGTCTGTGTGTGTGTGTGTCTGTGTGTGTGTAAGAGTTTGGCTTACAAAGTAGATATATATTAAATCTATGCCTGTGTTTCTCACGATCAAGGAAAACACCTTCGGAAAGCTGCCTACAACAGAGTGTTTACCTACCTACTTCTTCTGATTAGACAATCAATACAGAAACCATTCACTGAAACTAGAACAATAACAGCTTTTTGCTACTCCTTCTGCAACGAATGGGTGACGTCAGGTCTCTGAGCCCCGTCATTCCTAAGCATAGCTGACTGATTGATTTTTTAAAAAGTGTTTGTTAATTATGCCCTAGCAAGATAGTGGCGATACTGTGCTAAAAAGAAAAAATAGCACGAAGTTACACTTACGCATCAACATTTAGATGACTATCTAACAACCTACATACATATTATTACGGTTAAAAACTTGGGCTACTGATAAGTACGGTAACCAATAAGACAACGTAAATTGGTCAACATCTTTTTGTTATTGTGGTTTCAGTTCTATAGAACAATCTCTTCATCGTCATTCCCAAGATTAACTCTAAAATTTCCCTCGAAACTGCCAGAATGAACGCAAGAAATGACAAGTACAGACCCAAATGGCAATACATAAGACCAGTATTTCGTCATCGATGAGAGTGTGTTATATTTGAAAAAGCTGATGAACGATTCTTTGAGCAGATCAGTCCCTTGACAATTCCGACCTAGACTTGGCCATGAGTATCAAACCAGGGGATTGTGACAGAAAGTCGTGCTCCTTTGCCCTCATTACCTTCAATACTCAAAAGATCACAACCTGCATTTTCTTTGTTCACAGTTTCACAATTTGGCAAAAGATAACTTAATAACTTGTGAGGGAAAGAAAGAAAGTATCAAATTCAAAAGTGTTGAATGTCGTACTGTACACCACGGATAAAGCATCCCGGTCTTTTGTCACACGACTACATAACGTAACAGCATCGTGCCATCGCTCTTTAACCAATTAATTTCATCAAGTAACATAGCCATGTCGGTTGTTACTAAAACTTCTAAGTCAAACGTCACTTTCCATCATTAATATATCTAAGAGTGTTAAAATGTATCAAACTGGGGACATAAAGAAGGGGCTATTTCAACACATCCAACATATCGATTAACCAGTTTCCTCAATTTTTGTCTATGCGCGGACTGAGAACGGCTTCGACGACATAGTTCTACTAGATCTATATAAATGACACACTATAAATCAGAAGCTACGGCGCAGTAACTTGACCCCAAAGACCTAGATCTATACAGTTCAGCGCTCATCCACAAATCGTAGCCAGAACTCAGCAATACAATCAGGCGGCGACAGTCCCCCCCCCCCCCTCCCATTCATGCATCCCCTGGGGTGGAGAGATGACCTAATTTTGACTCACACTGGGTTTTTCCCCTCGCCCGTTGCGTGCGTTCACTGCAAAGTTCTGGAGCAACCTGCACTGGCGGTAAACAAACCGAGATCGAGGCCAGAGCCCCCGGAAGCGGCCAGGTACAAACACAGAGACTGGTTATCTTTGATTATAAAAAAAAAAAAAAATTACACAGCTGTTAAGAAAAACAAAAGGTTGACTGTTTGAATGTTGACGGGATTTCTGTGCTATACATGGAAATTAATCAAGACTGAAAAGTCTAAATTTAACGATTCCTGGGGGAATTTATTTCTTCTTCAAAATCAAGGAAGAAAATAAAATTTTAAAAATACCGTAATGAAACAACAATACCCGTTTATTTATTTATTTATTTATCCCCCCCCCCTCCCCTTTTCAGGCGTTTATGTATGTATATTTTAATCCAGATTGGCTTTACTTTCTTTCTATTTAAGGCTCATACCCGTGAAGCATTTGTTAACTCTGGCCGTTTCATTTTACAGCCTGTCAAAAAATCAATTTAACGATCCAATTACCTTTTCATTTATCTAGCCATTCACCTGTCTTTAGAATTACCTTACTCCATCTGAACCCAGATTAGATCTAGTTTTACTGTGAATCGGAGAATATTTTGGCGAAACCTTAACTGCACCGTCTAAAAAGTGGACTAATCGCTCCCTACTCCTTTCTTGCTCTCTCTCTCTCTCTCCCCACCCCCCACCCCACTTTTCCCTCCCCCCCCCCACCCCCCA
>JBCAUA010000013.1:4373029-4384855 GCA_038406235.1 Peronia verruculata | reverse complement strand
GGCCTTCTTGGACATCGCACCTTGGTCTATTTTCATTTTCGACTCAATGGAAAGAGTCGTCTTCTTTCTCTTCAACCAGTTAGAAGAAGCCATCACGTAGAGATCTACATCTAGATCTAGTCTATAAAATAAAGCTAGTCAACCACAGGCGATAGTGCGAGTATGATGTAGAAACTGACTAGATCTACATCTAAATGTATTTGTTACCATCATGGTGCTAGAACTAAGTAGCCAGAGATCGTAACACAGGTGCAATGCCGTATAGGATTGCCTACATGTGAAGTATTGTAATACTGTAGGGTAGGCTACTACTATACATGCACGGCTAGGATACTTTATACTTAATTATCGATTGATCACTCCAACACAGCATCTCTGCTCCTCATACAGTGTCTTTCTCCTCCCCCCTACACAACACATTGGCCCACTTGACGCCATAGCAGGGGGTACATTCACAATATGTATGTATATTGGCACCTAGATATCTAGATTAATTGCCTAATCTCTCTCGCCCCATCTGCGACATTGTCTCCTTTGTTTTCCGCTCTGGTGGGGATCACATGGAGAGAACAAAAGCCGATTTTTACCTTGGTGGCGGCACTGACCAATTTAAGGAAACTCACAACAATGGCTCTGAATTATGCAAGACGCGTTTAATGGGCACAAAGAGGGAAAAAAATCAATTATCTCGTTTTTATTCGAATTATCATAAATTTGAATTATCAAAGTTCAGTTTCTGTGGATACAACTGTAGATCTAGATATAGATTAGATCTAGAGTCTAGCTAGTTCTAGATCTATTTAGGGCCTATCTAGATCTAGATCTAAGGTCTGTTCCATAGCCAAGCACTCGCAAGCTTTTTGAAATGCGCTTACCGAGCAGCGTTCTCACCGTTCTGTAGCCAAGCACTCACAAGCTTTTTGACTCCCTGCTCGTTAAGTACAGCAAGCACACCCACTGAGGTGCTTACTCTTAGCAAGTAAAAACGGCGGCACCCATCGGTTCAAGGCAGTCAATGGTATGGACTATGGATGATTCAGGGGGCGGTGGGCGTGATGTTGGTCTAGGCGTTTCGAGTTCGGCTCTCCATGAAAACATCGGTTCTAGATCTAGATCTAGATCTAGACCTACGAGGGGGGAATCGGGAAAATTTCGAACCTGATTTTTTAAAAAATAATTTATTATCTTTATTATTATAGCGCATATAGATCTACACAAAGACTTTTTGCATAGAAATGCCGAAAGCATTGTGCTTGGCGAGCACACGAAGGCAAAAAGCTTGCGAGTGCTTGGCTACGGAACAGACCTCTAGATCTAGATCTAGCTCTACAGGCTATGTAGATCTCGATGTATCTAGATGATAGATCTAGATCATCACAATAGATGATTAGATCGATAGTTCTAGATCTAGATCTAGATAATAGATCTAGATCTAGATTTTAGAGTCTAGAATAGCTAGACTGTGTCAGCAGATCTCAGTTCTTCAGATCTAGAGACTAGAGAAAAGAGGTCTCCTCGTGCATACAAATCTCGGCACTCCCTCTTTTTAGTGGTCCCAAGGATCGATACTCCTTTCAGCAGCTCCGAAGTAAAAATCGATATTTTTCAACGCTATTAAAATGTATTCCGTATACAAATTAGTAATAATATTAATTTCACGCTTATATCAATACTGTTACCTACCGCGTTAAATTCCGACTGGTCGAGGGTCTCATAGATCTACATGTTAGCGTTAGGGTGGACTTGCGCTGGTCGAGGGTCTCATACATGTTAGCGTTAGGGAGGACCGTCACCCGCTCGTCGGACGTACATGTTAGCGTTAGGGTGGACTTGCGCTGGTCGAGGGTCCCAGCAGGTTAAGCCAGCGGGGTTGTTCTATTATTACGTATGTACAGCAGCAATTAATCGACATCACTTTGTCCGTGCAAATAGACATATATCCATGCAGTAATAAATAAAATTGGAATGCAGTATCGATCCTTGGGACCACTAAAAAGAGGATGTGCCCGCAGCCCAGAAGTATGAAACGATACTGCGGCCTATCCAGTCTATCAAATAATACTAATCATACTAATGGTAATAGCCTAGAACAACCCTGTTGGTTTAACCTGCTGGGACCCCCAGTGAGCACCAGTCCACCCAATGCTAATATGTAGCCTAGGTCAGACGAGCAGGTGACGGTCCTTCCTAAGGCTAACATGTATGAGACCCTTGACCAGCGCGTCCACTATGATGCTGTTGAGGGTCCAAGCAGGTAAGCCAGTGGGGTTGTTCTAGGCTATTCCTTGGTAAAAGAATAGGCCACAGTATCGCTGTATCGATTCATACTTCAGGGCTGCGCACCTGGGGTATCGATTTCTCGGGACTACAAATCCACGGTTGTGCCCGATTTTGTGCCCTCTTAAAGCATTTGCATTCATTTTAATTTCATTGTTCGATCGCAGTCTGCAGGAATTGACACGCAGGCGAGTTTATCGACCATGTTTAACAGTAGCACAACTCTGGGCACTACCGATTTTTATTGGTTCCGACCTCTTTTGCTGCCCCTGCTCATCTTAAGCATTAGGGTGGACTTGCGCTGGTCGAGGGTCTCATACATGATAATGTTAGGGAGGACCGTCACCGCTCGCCAGACCTACACGCTAGCGTCAGAGTGGACCTGTGCTGGTCGAGGATCCCAGCATGTTAAACCAACGTGGTTGTTCTACTATTTGGTATTCTGAATACATTTTAATAGCCTAAGTGACTAAGCATAATCATTGAAATATCGATATGTGCCATTTGTACGTCTGGGCTACGCGAGAGGTCAGGACCACTAAACCATGGTAGTGCCTTATTCCCGATTTTGAAAGAATGGGAAAGCACAACATGCCAAAGTGGCGATTATCCAGTCATGCTGCACGACAGAGGGGTGGTCGAATTAATGGCCAATCTGGCATGTTAGGATGGTTTCCTGCACTTTCGAGATCAGGAATACCCAGGTTTCCGGAAATAAACGGCCAAAATTACGGCTAGAAAACTTAAGCCGTGAACTTTGTCCTGCTGAGAGTTGTGTTAGAAATGGCGGATGAAGTCACCTGGGTGTCAGTTCTTGCAGATTGCAGTTGATCAACGAATTGAAAGTGAACGTAAATGCTTCAAGAAGATGCGAAATAAGGTTGATTAGTGCACACAAGGAACTAATCAGTGAGATCATAGCGAATCATATATTTTGATGATCATAAGCGAAGGGGGGGGGGGAGCTGGTGCAAATGTCACTAGTTTATAAGATGAATACTTGACCATTATGCTTGCAAGATTTGCATTAGTTGATCAGGAGTGTTTCCTGCAAGTATTGCCTAAAATATTATCTTTATTTTCACAGAATGGGTACCAGAGTTTACATTGGGCGCTTGTCATATCATGCAAGGGAGAAGGACATTGAACGATTTTTCAGAGGATATGGCAGAATTAGAGATATTATGTTGAAGAATGGATATGGTTTTGTGGTGAGTATTTGAATGGTCATATATGTGTTCATCATTGCAGTAACAATCAGGGATGTCAGATTTCCTACTTAAAATAGGATTTCCTACTTTTTGGCTGTGGGTAATTTCTCTGTTGGCCCCAAATCTGGTAGTATTTACCATTATAGTTTTACAATGCTGCTAAAGAATATACCAGGAAGTTTTCCTACTTTTTCATGTAGACAGATTGACATCCCTGAACAATGTTCTCAGACATTTGACAAATTTGTCTTTGCTGGCCAAGATTTACTTTATCCTTTAACATTTTATTTTCAAAATGCTAGTCTCAAAACCTATGATTAAAAATGTTCTGTACTGTTTTTTTTCATTCATTGATTTTCTCTATTGAAATAGATCATTCATTCATGCTGTAATATTTCTCATAGACTTACAGACTGAATCGAGCCTTTCCGTTTTTGTCCAAATTAGGCTCTTTATCTTGTCATCTAGAGTGAACAATATATTTGCCTACATGGATTTCAAATTGTCGCTTCACGAAAACATTGCATATTTTTGCAGGAATTTGATGACTACAGAGATGCAGATGATGCTGTATATGAACTCAATGGCAAAGAACTTTGTGGTGAAAGGTATGTCAAACAAGCATGAAAAGAATTACATTGCTGTTGGGGAGATTGTTTGAATTTACTTGTAGTTGATAGGTCCATTTTGATGCACCCAGCCTAAAGTGACCTGGCTGGTAAAATTGAAGCAGTTAATGCATTTTTTTTCATTCATGTTCCTCCCATACTCCTCCTGCCTCCTTCCGCAAACTCAAGTCATTATTCTGAAGTTTTAGTTGAAAAGTGTTCAGGATCTTGTTTCTATGTTCCTCAAATGGTGAAACATTGGTGGTGAATATGGTTCTTTGTGTGTAGATGAATCAGTTCTCTCTGTTGATAAACATTGTGAGAAATTGACAAGGAGAATTTCCCTTAAATTGGATTAAAGATAATAATAATAATATAGTACATTTATTAAGCGCCTATGCAAAGCCCCAAGGCAACACATTCATTAACAACACATAAGTTCATCATTAATAACTACCCCCATACACGCACAAGCACGCACGCACACACACAGATTTAGCTGGAGAAATTAATAGGGATTGTAATGCTTACAAGACAGCTGAAAAAATATCACAGGTGCCAAAATGATACATCACATGAGTCAAATCTAATAATTCAGAGATTCTGCTCTCATCACCCACAATTTGCAGTGGTGTGGTGACTTCAGTATAAACATGAAAAGAATTGTATGTAGCTGTCTGTCTGGAATTATATTTGATCTGGTCATGATATTTCAGCCTACGTAAAATTAGTAATTGTTAATTTAAAAAAAAAATTATCAAAATTGAATATAAAGTCCCAGGGATTCTAGTTTATGAAAAATTATGTTTGAATGTTGTCTGATAGTTCAGAATCATTTTGATCAAAATTGCAAATGTTCTGAGGCAAAAGGAAAAGGCACATTTTTTTTTTTTTTTTTTACTTTTTAAATTTGTTAAAATATTTTTTTTCTCTCTTTTAAATGTGAGCTAGTAATTAACAGTGCACTGTGCACACTGATCAACAAATTTATGAAAATACCACATGACCTTTCTCTATTAAATACCAAAGGTCCATTATGAGATGACAAGTTTTCAGATGTTTCAATCTCAGAAGGACCACGTTTTGATTTTCCAGCAGACTTGTAAGTGGACAAGTCAGTTCTGAGCATTTTATCTTTTCTTTCATAAAATTTCAGCATCTTATTGAACAGGGCAGCAAATTTGAAAATGGAAATATAATTTAAAATTTAGATAATCTATGATTTGAGTAACAGAAGAATTTGGAAACATTTAAGGATAAGGAACTATTTTAGCAATGGATGAGATTTGATGCCTACAAAAGTACAGTTAAATGTACATTTGCTGTCAGAAATGAATGAAAATATTGTTCCATAAATTGGCAAGAAGGAATGTAAGAAAAGTATTACAAGAGTAGGTAATTTTGAAAGTGATTTCTGTAAAATTACATTTAATTTTAATATCTTCAGATTTAAAAAAAAATAATAATAAATAAAGAAATCGTCGGAAAATCCCTTTTTTTTTTTTTTCTCACTGGATGGTGAGAGTCAATATTAAAGACTCTAGGAAGCCATGCCAATTGAGCCAGGAATAATAGTTTCATGTAAAAGATTAAATTCTAAAAAAATGTTTAGCTTCAAACTGATCTTCCTTGCTTTCTTTTTCTTTTTTTTTTTTTTTTTCTTTCTTTCTTTCAGAGTTCTTATTGAACATGCTCGTGGCTCGGGCAGGCCTCCAGCTTCTAGGTCTAGAGGCTCATCGGCTTGGTTAGACAAGTAAGCTTTTTGTATTAATAAGCTCTTTCAAATCTTCTTTATGCATTTTTCTGTTTCCCTTCAGAGTGAGTGTAGAGCACGCCCGAGGGCCGCGCAGTGACGACTCGTTTCGTGACCGCGGCTTTAGAGGACGTCGTGGTGGTGGTAGGCGGGACAAGTAAGCATTTTTTGGTGGAAACAATTTTTTCCTTTTTTTTTTTTTTTCTTGGATGTATTTTTTTGTTTTTTTACTGTTGCTTTGCTTTAACTTCATTTTATTCCTGTCAGCTTTCTGAATTATCACATTGATTGAAACCAAGAAAAGGCACAGAATACTTCGTCAAATTGTTTCCTTCAAGCTGAGGAAAGGGGAAAATGGCTGTCCTTAAGAGGAGAAATCATTGGCTTGAGGGAGCAAGGCATGGAGATTAGATCTAGAGCCAGCATGTTTTTGCCAACTATTGTAAAATTAGGAAATAAACATTTGGATACCGGTATGGTGTGAAATATGTTATACTCCTCTTTGTGTGTATTCCCAAGTTATGCGGAAAATCAGTCGTACTTAAAACTGGTTTCTATAGCATATTTTCATGGAGTCTTTCATAATGAGTAAAATGATGAGACCTCATGCGTGTCATCTGACTTCCCTTGAGACTATAAGGTTGAAGCTGTTATGGTGTTCTGCCATTACAGTTAGATTCCTCATGGTTTACTTGGGGATGTTATGATTTAATTTGGTTTCTGATTACTTCAGAATTATCCCTGTTACATGGTTTAATAATTTGTTATAGGATTATTATTATTATGTATTTATTTATTATTATTATTATTTTATTTATTTATTTATTTTTTTTTTTTGTTAATGAATGTGATTTTAGTTTTTTTCATCGGTCTCTACAGATATGGGCCGCCCACAAGAACAGACCACAGACTGATTGTTGAAAATCTCTCATCTCGTGTCAGCTGGCAGGTAATTAATGTTCTATTGGGAAATATGTATGCATCATAATGTAAAGGCACTGACTGCTTTTTGTCGCTAAAGTGATAAAAGGTTTCTCATTGGTGCCTATTTATGTTTTCATCTTAGTTAAAATTAAGCACACAGGGGTTTGTTGTATGTGTTATTGCTCATGCAAAACATTGTCAATAGTTTTTTAGATTTTTTTTTTTTCCTGTCTTTTTCCTTCAAATTTTACATTTATAAAAAAAAACAACTATTATTCTCATTCCCCATAAGCCTCCTCTTCAGAGATGAGATGTAAACAAGGGCACTCTTTGATGTCCAGGAATAGTAGCTCTCCTTAAGAGAAGATGAGTCTGGCTGAGAGGATGACTCTGAAGCCTTCACTCTTAGCTGGCAGAGTGGCCGTGACATGGGGTCCTTTGTTCCGTCCTCTTGCTTGCTAATCTGTGCCAGGGCGGGCCCTCCTACCCCGGGGCGGGGGCCTGCACCAGAAAAGCTTCAATCAAGTGTCCAAGATTTTGTTTTTTCTTCATTTTTTTTTTTTTTTAAAAATTGATTTCAATCGATGATGAGACGACGAGAAATGAGAATGGGGGCTTGATCAGAAGCTGATGACACCAATCTCAGAGATGTCCTGTGGAGGTCATCCCTGATGATCTTGATGTGGCAAAATAGTCATGACCTGCAAGCGATCTATCGCTTTCGGGATCCAAAGTTGAGTTGGAGTAGTTGAGGTGAGGGAAGAAGTTAGTGCTCGGGCACTGAGGTGACTGAAAGACGAGGGTAAAGTGCGAAGACAACCTCTGGCAGGCCTGGTGGCTCTTGTGGTGATCTTTAGGGCTTCTAACACTCGGCCGGCTAAGGCTTCTCACACTTGTTCCAAAATTGCAGAGGTAATCCACATTGCACTTCTCAGTGTTAAATGAAGTGTTATAATTTAAGAGATTTAAATTGTTCGGGTATGTGTTGGAAGAAGAATGGAGGGGGCGGGAGGTACTGGAACGTGAGGAGAGATTTGTTAGTCATAACTGAGATTAAAGTACAAGCCTGGGAAAGTAAGTTCGGATTTTGCTAAGTTCGGATTTTGCTAATGTCATATAGACACCAAAAAAAGGGATGATCTTGAAGTGATTGACAGAATTCAAGATTCTGAATTGCTTATGTTAATCTTACAGATTTATGAAAAATGCTTTTATTTAGTTGGGAAGGAATTCGGTGACAGACCAAATATGTTTATTGGTGAGAGCAGGAGAAGCATTATTATGACCTGGAAATTGCAAATGGAACATGGCTGAACACTAAACTGCAGTTCAAATCTGTAATGAAATCATGTGAATAAAGAAATGCAAAATCACACACAAACAATAACCGTACTGATTTGGATAGAGAACAATTGTTTCTTTGAAAGTTCAACCTGAAACCAATACTTCAGGAAAAGAGGGGAAAAAAAAAAAAAGGGACAGCACATGCAAGAACAACAAAGATAATGAAAAAAAAATTAAAGACAATTTTAATATTTGTTTCATTTTTTTGTGTATCCCAAGGACCTGAAAGACTACATGAGACAGGCAGGAGAAGTAACATATGCTGATGCCCACAAGAAACACAGAAATGAAGGGTAAGGTTGCCATATGTCTCTTAATACATGCAGTGGTGAACAAAGACTTGAAATTTCAGAATTTATATTCCAAACCAACTTTTTATCTGCGAATGATATTTTATTAATACTTACTTTTTGTGGTAGTTATGCGTATTGGCAAACTCATGGCTCGAAAACTCAAGAGGCTGAAATACATAAGCTTTCTTATAACAGGCTGAGTTCCCCACATTGTCTTTTTTTTTTTATTATCGGTGAAAGTTTAATTGACACATCAAAGCTGTCAGCCACTACCACATTTTACAGTTTGAAAATTCTTTCAGATCCACAATGTGGGCTCCCAGGTTAGGTTGAAAATTCTTTCAAATTCACTAGGTGGATTCACACATTAGGAATGGGATGTTATTACCAATAATTTTTACATTGTTTCAGCATGTTTGAAGTTTTATTCATTTAGCTCTTCAAAATACACACACTTGTGCAGCTTCATGATGTACCATCTTTCGGGGCTGATCTTCCTGATGTTAATTTAATACTGAAGGCTGCTAATGATTTGTAATATACGTTTTTAACCACTAATTTCCCGTATCCTCTGCCATCACTCAGAACCGTTGTGTCCCGTATCACCCTCCATTGCTGGCAAGTGGATCATAGTTTTCAAATAGCTTTTGCTCCATAATTTGATGGTCTAAAGCTAGCAGAACTCAGTCTAAAAATACATGCACAGTGGATTTGTGGATTTTTTAACAGTCACGTTCAATCTGCTGCAAAAATTAGTGTCTAGATTGGTGTAGATCCACAGAAAGGAGAATTGTCTTATCTCTGTTGATGAAATCATTTATTTGATGAGAGTGGCATTAAATATCGAAAGGGAGATGTTCCGTATACTAGTATTGCTAGCATGGAAATAATCAGTGAAAAATACATAGATCTGGATGTATATATGTGTATGGTTCATGTTTAAATTTTTTTTTTTTTTTTAAATACAAATATGATTTTAGTGCATACAAATTTGGTATCAGCAGAAAGAAGATTCATTTTTGTATTTTTTACCACTTGTTTGAAGGGATTTGATTGATAATTGAGTTGTGATTATTTTTTCAAAGGTTGCAAAGTTATTTAGACTTAACCTGCTTAGTATCACTGTATGGCAATCTAAGAGAAATTTTTGGGCAATTATCTGGTAATCTCGTGGTTATTTAGTTGTTTATGTAATGATCTTCCAAAATTCCCATAAATACAAATTTGAAAATTGAAAGTAAGTGTGTCAGGAGTCACTTAAATTATAATCAAAATTCAGCGATTTAAAATGTTAAAATTCTGGATTCTCATGCTTCAACAGACACTGCATGTATGCTGTGCGGTATCGGGAAGGAATTTTTGTGGTTTTCTTATGGGAATCATCTTTTCCTGTCGATATTGTTTTGTGGCATGACATTGGCTTGACCAGTGAATGCTCTTGATATCAAATGAAAATGTTAAAATTTTGTACAAATTAAACCCTGTGAACTTTGGATAGGGGTCCTTATTGGCACAAAAGCCAGGTTGTCATCTGGAAGCTGGAATTTGCATTTTATCCTAGCTTTCTTTAATGTCACATTAGTGATAAATTATGTACACATTTTGATTAGGATCCCATGTTTATAGTTAATTCTAAACACAGCAATCTTGAGCTCAAGGGGGACGAGTAGGAAAGAGCTGCCAGTTCATTTCAAACACTTGAAAGAGTGCTGTATGTTGCTCATTCCCAGAGGCTATAGTAGTTTCTGAACCACTAGCATAATCCTCTACTTGTGGAAATTAATGCTTGTTTTCACTAGGTTTTAATGTTTCTGAATGGATTCAGCTAGGATTAGGAGCCATGCTTATGGCATTAAATATAATGAAAAAATAAAAATTCTGTATTGCAATAGTTTGAGTGCTAACTTTTGTGTGTGTGTGTGTTACAGTGTGTGTTTTGAATCAAATATAGGAACTTAGCAATTAAAAAATGTCTGTTTTTTCTCAAATATGTATTTTCATTTGTTGTTTTCTTGTTCTCTCCCTTGCAGTATTATTGAGTTTGCTACAGCCTCTGACTTGAGAAATGCGATTGAGAAACTGGATGGCACAGAAATAAATGGTCGGAAAATTCGGCTGATTGAAGACAAACCCAGAAAACACAGGTGAGGTTTTCAAACCACATTTTAAAAATTAAGTTCAATCACTTCATTTTTAAAATGAATATAACTGATTGTTTAATGTAAGTGTGTGTTATTCTTGCTGTTGATTTCAAGAATGATAGTTCTTTATGTTCTGTGATTGGCATAATGATGTACCATCTTTCGGGGCTGATATTAGTTATGATGCCAGAATTTCCTGAATGCCATGAACTTTTCTTTACCAATTATAGTGTTTTGCTCAGTCTGATAGGCAAATACAGACTGTAAACTCTGCTGGTGGTTTTAGCTCTATGACTACCACATAACAAAGACTTGAGACTTAACATTTTTTTCCTTTAAATTTAATTTTAGTGTGGATGGTAAATGTGCATTTTTTTGTGTGTGTGTGTTTTTGTCCACTGCTACAATTCTTTATAATTAATGCTGGTTGATACAATTATTCAAATCGACAAAGAATTGTACGCTTTATCCATTTCATGATGTTAAGAAAAGAAAAATGCCTCTCTCAAATTCTTCACACAATAAATAAAAGTGCCACTGCATATCTAGATTGTGAAGTTTTTTTTTTTTTTTTTTTCGATAATAAGGAAGTTTTTAATCTCATGTAACCACAGATAGTTGTTTGCAACAAACTCTGTTATGGCTAGGGATGTCATTTTTGTCAGTGTGGGGTATGCTGAATTATGGCTGTATATAATGACAGACACCATATTGTATGTGAGCTTTTAAGTGGCTGTAAGACCAAAAAGACAGACATATTTTGATTTGCAGTTTCCTCTGGACTACCTTTTCTTTTTTTTTTTAAAACCTCAAGATGATGGATTTAAGACACTCGATACAAAAAATTTTGTATTGAAGCAAGTCATCTTTGTTTGTTTAAGGTTCCTTGTGTGAATTGGATTATATCGGCAGTTTCCATGTGTAAAACAGCTAATGCAACAAGAAAATTATTGAAAAGTGTTCAGAACAGAGTTTATTCTCACTTGGCAACTTGAAACTGTTGCCTCTTGTTTTTCAGTTACATCAGTCTGAAATTAAAGTCTGAAATTAAATTAAGATCACTGGAGAAACATGTTTTCTTTCTTTCCTCATTTGCGCCTGCCTAGTATTAATAATCAGTTAGTGGGCAATTCCACGCAAAGGTCAACCAAAGGGGTAAAATTTTAAACACCCCTTTGGATGATTTACTTTGACTTTTTAAATTTAGAAATGGTTGAATCTTATTATTTTGAACCATTTTGTCCCATTTTATGAGCTTCAGGTCAGGAATGAGCA
>JBCAUA010000013.1:4361205-4372929 GCA_038406235.1 Peronia verruculata | reverse complement strand
CCCCCACCCCCCGGTCTTTACTCCAATTTCCTCCTCTCCACCCCCCCCCCTCGACAATGTTACTGTGGTAACCACTTTTACCAATGGAAACCCTGTCTGCCTTGACGGTCTGCCTAGCAAGATTTTCTGGGCGCTGTATCGACCAATGCAAATAGCAGCAATACAAGCGTTTAATGAAATACTGGATGTGGAGAACGGGGCGCTACAAGTGTTATCTCGGCCTTGCCCCTTCTTCATTCTCTCACTCTCTCATTATGATGCATTGTGACTATAAACGCTCGTCCACTCAAACAGATAACGTCAGCGAAGAAAGAAAAAGAGAAGAAAAAATAGGGGCGCAGGGCCGTGGAGTTATGCATATGCTCCTTAATGAAACGCTACATCGCGGGGTTCGAACCCCACCAGGGGGATCGGAAAGCTTTACAACGTGCTTTTTATTCTCCACTGACCGAGCGGTCCCCTGAATTTTTGTGTAGAGAAGCCCGGCGTCTAGCCTTCTCTAACAAGAGGGAATAAATTTTGAAGGTCGCGTATGTATGTCATATACGCTTAAAAAATCCTTGGCAAATAGTTAAAAATAGGTTGAAGAGTAGGCGGCGAAGCCGCTGTTCGACAAAATTCCAAAATAGTACCTACACAAATTCTCATCAATTACACAAAGCAAGATAATCTAATTTTAGTATTGAAAGGCTACATAAAAAATAAAAATACGTGAAAAACAGAGAACCAGGAAACAGTATCACTGAATAAAATGGCATTTCCATAGAGATATTTTCAATGCAAGACATCGACAAACATTAAGATAAAAGCCAACTAAGAGCACATATTTACACAGAAATTAACGTATGGTCTTGCTACAACACAAAGCTGTGCCCTATTTAATGAGCCTCATTAAATACAATGTGCTAGTGCTATTGTATTACCAACTCCCAGTGCCTGAATGTGCAAATGAGTTGAGCAACTGACGAACAAACGAACACCATAGGGCACCACCAACTTTGCCGCCCGAGAAAACTACCCACAGTAGGTTGAAAAGCGAAAAAGTGCCGTAAAAGGCAACAAATACCCGAACGGTGACTACTGCAGTTACACATCGAGAAACAAAACAAAGGACGGCGAAAAAGGAATGACCCGCAGATGGGATAGAAGCAGTGGTGAGTTAATTGAGAAAACCTCACCAAAACCTTAAGGGCGATATTTAGATCCAAATTAATATACAACTTGTGCGATAAGATTTTTATCTCATCATTGTGTTCATCTTCTCTATTCAAAGTAGGCCTCCCAAGATAAACTGAAACCTACCAGGAGAGCTCTGAAAATCTTTATCATAATTTCAATAACAGTAGCTGTGGTGTCTAGGGATCCTAAGACTTTATTACTATTCAGAACGACCTGATGTAATGGTATTCAGAGCGAGAAAGAAAAAACATCTCCAAAACCAATATCGAAATAGATCAATTACAAACTGGCCGACAAGACAGTTAGTCTGGGAATAACGCTTCTCTTCGTTGTCATCTTGGTTGTGTCATATCTTACTGGATTCTTCTTGTTCTTCGGGGCTCTTAAACCTGTCTGGGGTCATCCAGGCACCTCCCGACGAGTTGTGACCACTGATGTACTAAACTGGGTCAAAGAATGGTAGGGATATTCTACCATCTTGGGCCTGGGTCTCTGCAAATGTTCTCTTTGTCCTTTTCTGAATGTTGCTGATCCATCTTTTCTCTTGCCCACCTCTTTTTTCGCTTCCCATCTACCGTTCCTTGTACTGAATTACAGAACAGCACAGCTGTCACAATAACTACGGTGAACAGAGGATTGCCCATGATATTCACCCACCACTTTTGCACACAAACCAACACTGAGAAAGTCAGCAATACCAATGCGCTGTCTTCGGAAGAGAGACAAGCGCTATCTCCATCTTCGTGCATTCACAAGTGAATCTTCTCTGGTGAAGGGTCACTATCAAAATGTTGCGTTTATATTTCAGCTTTCTTTTCATAAATAGGTTCGAACATCTGAAGCCTCTCATATTTTATCGGCATATTTGTTGCTTGTTTATATTAACCTAATAATTTAGAAATTGCGTTTCTGTCTTGAAATTCAATGGCATTTTGACTGCGGTACAACATACGCGCTGTATATCTAAAGGATGGTTTAAATTAATCACGGGGATGACTGAACGCCCAGACAGCAAATGGTCTTATCGCACACTTCACATTAGATAAACTCACTTAGAAAATAGACCAGTTGAGTAAACATATTCACCGATTTCCAGGTATCTCAGTAACTGTCTTTGAAACAGTAAAATTGGTTAACCTTGATTAAGGTAAACATTCTAATCTGGTAAACTCAAGTTTATTTCGAGAGGACTCCATGGCCTTGTAACAGGGAAGACTAGGAACAACAAAATATTTCTTTTTTTCTTTCTTCTTTTTAAAGTATGTAGCCCTTTATTCCTAAGAAAGTAGGATTTTTTCGGCTTTCAATGCTTAGCCAATTTGGAAAGAAGAATTTTTGTGGATGGAAATTTTTGGAATTTAAAGTTTTGCCCGAACAGGGGCCTTTCCATTTGTCTACTCTTCATCCGATTTCTAACGACCAAGGGCTCTTTCAAGAAGCCAGACGATCTTTGAATTACTGAAACAAAGGCAAGTTTTTATCGCTTTTTCTTTCCCATCTCCCAATAGGATTCGAATTTCGAACCCACGACGAACATTTTTTTCACCTCGCCAAGGAGCAGAAGCTTAACTCCTCCCCAACGACAATCCCAAACACAAAACACATGACTATGTTCTCCAGAATGAAGGCTTCAGCCGGGGAGGGGGGGGGGGGGATCGCCATGGCTATGTGATTTGGCATCTGCTCCATGGTGAAAGCAAAAAGTTGATGAGGTTATGGGTTCAACTCGTGGATCCTCCCATTGGAGGATGGAAGGACACGAAGATCGAAAACCTGCATTTTGTCAGTGACTCAACAGTTTCCTGGCTTCCTCTGGACAGGGAACCTCGACGTCTAGCCTTCTCGCATAAGGGTCAAATATTTCAGAGATCCCGTGTGTACGTTACGCACGCTAAAAAACCCTTGGCATTTAAAAATTCAATAAAGACCAAAATTTCCGATCTCCAAATTTCTACCCACAAAAAAAAAATTCTCACCAAAACAGGTAGCCATTTAAAGCCGAGATAATCCTACTTTCTTAGGATTGAAAGGTTTAGAAAAACAACAAGCTTCAAAGATTTGATCTAACAGATCGTCACGCAAAGAACACAAGATTCAGTCTAGTAGCTGAGGGGAGGAAATGCAAATGAGCTAAGGGTTTAATTTAAAGTTTAGAAAAAAAAAAAAAAACGGAGTTTTTTATATTTTTTTATATTTTTTATTATTTTTTAATCATCACATCTCCCGTATTTTGGTATCGAGACAACTAGATTTTGGGGCGCATGGGGGGGGGGGAGGGGGTGTCCAGACTTATAGGGCCAGCCTTATACGTATGGAAAGGTGTAAAATCGATTCAGTATATAACAAAATATGCGGCTCTGGTCCTCGATCATTTAATAATTAAAACGATATCCGAATAAGATTTTGTCAACTGGCTGACAAGCGAGTTGCATACTGGAATCACTGGTAAGCTTGCCAAAGACTATTATAATGTTATTTGTGATTCGCACAGCGTTCACAAGACTACGCATTTGTAGTTCTTCATGAAATGTTTAATGTTTGTAACCCATGCCAACAAACACAATAAACATCATTTTCAGCCTGTCAAATGCATACTTGTAATGGAAAGGTAGAAACAGAAATAGCTGTTATTAGCTTAAAATTAGTCATCGGTCTTTGAATGAAACGAAAAAAAAAAAAAAATTCGTTCTCTCTGATTCGCTTGTTCCACATCTCCCCCCCCCCTCCCTCCTTTCTCCCCCTATGCCATTCCGTCACAGTGCCGCATACCGACACACAGACAGACAGACAAACAGACGGGGGCACAATTCTCCATGACGCCTCAGGCATGGCCTGCAGATAGTGGAACCTGGCACGGAATGAGCGCTTACACATCCATGTATTGATCTGACAGAGGGGATTACTCATCCCTGGACTGACGGCAAAACACGGGAGCGAGCACAGTCACTCACTGTACGACCTCAAGGTTCCTGGTGGACTAAACCGGCTCATACCACCGTGCGACTCTTACGCTTTGAAGCCCATCGCCAACAACAGGGAAAGGGTGCAATCACAATGGCATTATAGTATATTTGCAGTATTATTACATCCTGCTTAAGAGAGAGAGAGAGACAGACAGACAGACAGAGAGAGAGAGAGAGAGGAAAAAAAATCGCATCAAGCTAGATTTACATCTCTCTTTGGGAAAAATGAGTCACACACATACATGTATATATAGATCTAAATCCATTGATGGAACTGACACGCCAGAAGGGAGAAATGTAAATTTCTCTCAACAGGGAACGAGGAACTACAGGATATTGCCTTTGAGAGAGACTGCGGTTACCACCCAATCTGTGAAGCACGTTTGTGAACAAAATTAATTGGAAATGCCAAACTTTGTATTTTTTTTTTTTACAGAACGGGCGCCAAACTGGAAAAGCAAAAAGCAATTTCAGCTCTGGCAATTTCAATTTCGGAAAACTGAAAAATAATAACATTCTTCATTAAATATGAGTAAGAAAGAGAGAAAGAGAGAGAGAGAGAGAGAGGAGTGTCTCAAAAATACTCATAAATCATGAATCCCTTAGGCATTCACAACCAAGGAATGAATGATTATTCTCTGGCTAAACAAATCGTTAAATAAACAGACTATCCCCCTCCCACCCGCCTTTCTGCTCCCTCCTCCCCAGAAATGAAATCTAAATAATGTCTTGAAATTTGGAACAAAGAATTGCCAGGTGACTTTTATAATGTTCTCAAAAGTAAAATGCAATGGTCAGTGAGCAATGAGCCCGCCACGGAATCTGTCACGTAAAGGTCGTTTTCGTGCATGTATATGGTCCCCTGCAAGACTGATGGGTCGGAGTGCACAGTTAGTGTCTGGCTCTAATAAAGCTCCGTCACGATAATAAATAGGATGTATTTCCGGGTATATATAATATAACCATAAATCGTTTACAATCTGATCTGAATAAATTGTAGCTCTATATTGCTGCTGATGCAGGTGGCAGCAAAAGATGCCACGGCCTGGTTAAAAATAGCGGAACCGTAAATCATTAGCTACTAATTTATACGTGGTGGCTTTCTGGTCTAGTCTAGCAAAAATTTCCCATAACTAAGAATCGTTTGCCCCGGCTGGGCGGTAAATCCCAAATATCTTTATGTGGCAGACACTGTAGTTAGAAAGCTGTACCTTGCACATAAAACCAATCTGAATACTGCCTAGTACAATGCAGTATTTATTGCTTTTATCCTTACGTGGATCTTTTCGTCTACGCAGATGGCTGAGTAGTCTGCACTCTAAATTAGAACCCAAAGAAAACCCTGGAAAATACTACTTTTGGTCGTTTTCTAAGTCACTGGCCACTGCTGCAACCATGGCTCTGTCCCCAACACAATTATGGAGAGCAGTTTCTCACTGGTCCCATTATGAAACTGTTCTATATATAATGCAACAACGAGCACAGTTACTTAACTGCATTCTCTTTGTGCCAAGTAACCACTTTGTGTTTCTTTATTGAAACCCAGGCTTGAAAACAATATAATCTAATAAGTTATTAATGCGTACACCCGTCTCCACAGGAGGGTATACTGTGTGAGGGCTACTGCTATCTCTTATTGCTATTGTCTCTACTGAAGGCTCACCCAGGGATCTACATCACTCTCTGTTAAAGGCAAAGTACCATTGGAGAAACAAACTGTCAGCAAGGATACATTTTTAATGAGTGATAATGTGTGCAAATACAACAACTATGTCGTTCTTGTCATAGTTCAATGCTAATACAACGAAAAGAATATACATGAAATACATTTTTTTTTTCAAAATATATTTTTTCAAAGAAAACAATATGTCTTTATAGAAAGGAGCAAAATAAAGTGGAATGACCACAAGCTTTTTGGTAACTTCAAACTAAATGATAATGAAAACTTGTCATCTACATAGGGAGAAACTGGCTGGATAGATAAAATAAAGAAAAGAATTGCAAACAAAAAAGGATGAAAGGGCGGTTTGTCATCATTTGAAAACATGAGAAGAACACCAGGGTTAAATTACATTTTTCTTTTTTTAAACGGAGTTCTGCACAGCAACAGAAATAGGCAAAAAGACCGCATCTACTAATCGCACTGGCTAGGTGAAAAGACCTAATAGCTGGGTCCTTTCACGAAGTTCGTGCTTGAAAGGGGCATGTCCCATTACAACAACATAGCTAAGCCCATAGGTTTTTGCCCATTTTCTCAAGATCAGTTTGATGTGAGTTAACCCTCCTCTTGTTGTTGTCCGGTTTTCATTGATATAATCCACCAACAGCTGTAGTAAGTATTTAAGCCAGGGTGAGAATCTGATAATGGCATATGAGGAAAGTCACTGGCTGCAGCTGTTTTATGCAGCTTTGCGATCATAATTCTGTAAGCCTGTTTTTTATTATTTTTCTGTAATTCTCAGTAAATCTGTGCTGGTAGTTTGTGAGGTGAGCACTGAAAGTGATTCACCCCTGTTTAACCAAACACAACTTTTAACTTGGAAATGAATCTTATCATATATTGTATTCATGATTTTGTTTTCATACTTTTCATAGTACTAGACTGAATATGCCAAGGACTACTGCACTTAATATGGAGACCTGGTCACCATCAGTAACAGCAGGACGTAACTATTTTCATAAAACCTCATAACTTCAGTTACAGCCTTTTTCATTTTCTGGCCCAATCTGCAGCACACTAAGCAATATATGCCACTGAAACAACAAAGTTGAACAATTACTTTAAAGTCTCCTTTTTTCAAAACAAAATAAAACCTCATAATAATGAGATACAAGGCAGAAACATTTTTTTTTGTCTTTCCTTAAAATATCTGGTCATGAAAGCTATGAGGTTTTATCAGACAAGTAGCGAGGGGCTCCTGCTGTAAAGAGGAAATCAAGACAGAAGTAATGTTTCGTAACTCTCTAGTACAATCGCACCATAATAATCATTTATTCTGTGTGTAGAAACCTAATGAAAGCACATAGGAAAGATGATAATCCTCCACACAATGTATGCTGGCTTCAGCCAATGAACAGGAGAGCTAGATCTTTTGGTTGTAGTTCAAACAGAAAAATCCTATGACAAAATTATAATGCGAGCAAACTGGTTCTACTCCGTGGAAAAGTTCCCATTGAGGTTAAATCTGGGGTCAAATACTGACCTTCACCTTTCAATCTGCATACTGTGAATATCAAATACAATTAATATCAATTATCATTTTGGAGTTCTTATAGGACTGTTGGCATGAATAACAACTGAATATAAGCAAAAACAGCTTGCAGGAAATTATGAATGTCCCAATCATTCAAAATAAATCCGAAAAGGTAAACACAAGGTACTTAATGACAACTAAAATTAGTGATCCTTCCTTGCTCATCCTCATTCATCAAGATGAATCATGTTACTAACTCTGCATTCCTCTTCTCAAATAATGAAAGAAAGAACATTCTAAGTTAAAACTGAAAAAACAACAATTAAGATCCACATTTTACTCCCTCATATCAACAAAACATTTCTTTTTTTTTTTCCTCAATCACGAAGCATTCTGTGACAAAGGAAATAAGCACTGAAACATGAAAATAAAGTAATTAGTAATTCTTCTAAAACTCTTGATATATCCTTTTTGTGTCTGATTACATGCTACAAGAGATTCTAAGTTATCGCAGTCTCTCCTGTGATGATTTAAGCAATACTATAAAAAATGCAGAGGGCCAGTTTGCATTGAAAACACCTGAATATCACTTTTGATCGAATACAGTTGATAGTTTTTTGTCTTTTTTTTTCAGTTCATGCACCTTTGCCCACAGAACCTTTTTGAAGCCAAAGGCCTTTCCTCACCTGATTGTTCAAGTACTAAAGAAATAATATTTTACTTGCTTCGCAATTCCATGCAAAAAAACTGGTATGAAATTTCATAAACTACATGTGAATTTCATTGCTTAATTCACAGCTGTCTTACATCTTTTTATATACATATATAGATGTCGTGTTGAATACGGACCATTTGGACTGCAAGTTTGTCTTATGAGGATTTGTTTTTGTGACCTTGGGCAAGCCTCCTTGACATGAGATGTTCTAAATTTATCTACATTTTTATCCAAGTTAAATTGTAAACTGGAAGACTTGACCACTTAAAACATGGCAATACTAGATCGAGTTCATGAACACATAACACAATAGTGTTATGTTATTTTTTGACCACGGTTGTGGACAGCTGAGATAACCACCACTACTGGAAGTTGAAAAGCTTATAAAAACCATAACCATCGCACTAAATGGCTAAATATGTAAGTTTTCCATTCCCTGCTTCTTTTGGTATGTTATAAAAAAAAAAGCAAGTTGACTGCAAACAAAGGATGCATCTTATCAAAATCATCTTTTCAAATCATTCAGTGTTGACTTTACACCATTTTTGTGTATTAAAAAATCCATCTTTCACTTCATCTGGCATTATTTTTATTTCCATCCATTCTCAGAAAATTCAAAATGAAAGGCTGCAAACATGAAACAAGCAGAAGCAGAGATAAAGAAAGTTAAAATGAAGAAAATGGGCCTGTAAATCTAGTGCTGTCAATAAATCAGTTATGGCAAATTTTTTATAAGTTTTTACAAATGGAGAGTTGAAAATGCTGACCAAACACAGTGGCCATAACACACCTTAAATTCCTGATCAAACATTACCAAAGACATGTTTGGACTGTTTTGAGATAGCCACATGAATGAGAAAACATTGCTTACACATGGGTTTGTGATATGGACATCTCTCAATTCTCATAATTCACCAGAGTTGCCTGTCATACACCATGAACAAAAATCAGTGTTAAATATATAATATGGGACCCACCTCGAAACAGATCTACCACATCTAACCGCACTAAATTTCTTTCAGCCCATCCTTTCCCTATGATCCTGTGACTCACACTACAGATAAATCAACTTACTATTCCTCTCTGCCAATAAGATTTGTCATTAAAAAATTCCTCAGGCTTTTCCAATATTCTTTTTTTCCAGAACACACAATCATGCACACACTTGAAAATATCATTATTCCATTAATATGACTAATTTGAAAACCTCATTACCGGGTACATATGTTTGCATATGACATTTTTAACAGTCTCTTAAAAGAGAGTGAAATCATTACTGTAGGTCTATTGATAATTATTTACCACTGAAACTATCGTATCATTAGTTTTAAAGACAAAATGGGGGGGAAGAAAATGAAACCCCATATTACTTTGTGCTAAAATCTCAACAAAGATTTTAAAAAAAAAAAAAGGTATATAATCTGAAACATCTAGATCTAGATCTGCCGATATCTATCAAGACATTATTCATTACCCAAGAAATCTTTTTCATATTTTTGTATTCCCTCCTATCAAAGAGATTTCTAATTCCGTCACTAATAACAAATTGGTATCGATAGATGTAAATGTGGAGAAATACCAGAGTAATGGTAGATCTAGATGTAACCTAGAAGTAGACAGAGAAGACAGAATCTTCATCGTGAGATAAATCTATACATAGAGATCTAAATCTAGATCTAGATCTAGATCTGGATCCATAACAATGCTTCAATAGAGCTAAGCCTAAGACAGTAACAGTCACCCCAGATCTAGATCTATATCTGGACCTACATATTATTAATATTAAGACATTTTACAAGAACTATCTGATCTATTCTGCTAAAACTGATCAGAATCAAAGGAGGATATCAGTTCTTATTCTCATGAAAATGCTCCGATCATTTTCCACGTTATCAGTGAATGACATCATCTCAGACAGAAGCCTCTTACACTCTGGCACCATCCTAGAGTGCCACCGCCTACTCTTGGATCCTGTGCTATGTCGTCTAACCGTACCCAAAATTTAGCCGACATAATTACACGACTCGTCGAAAATCTAAGAAAACAAAAAAAATCATACTTACTGGCAGTCGTTCATAATTTCTTCTTGCGTCCTTATTTGTACAGGAGCGAATGTTTCCACTTGTTCCTCTAAATTGTTGAAACATTTTGTTATTCTTTCATCGAATGAATTTACCAAATCCTCGAGAGAAGCAGATACCGTTTCGCCGAAATTGGCTCCTTCGTCACCATCTGATTGTTCTTTGGCACTAGGGATATTGTTGGTCACATTTTTGCACTCTGAGTTGTCCGTTTCTGCCGACTGAAATTCATTATATTCGCTCCATTCTTCATTTTCGAAAGATGCTAACGGAGCTTCGAATTGTAGCTCCGCCATCTTTGGAACCCTCATCCTTATTCATCCAACCTTGACCTTTCACTTTGACCTATGACACACAGTCTTAACACTGCAGTGGGATGCCGCTAATAGGTTCAAACACAAAATAATTGATCATTAGGCCTGAATTGAGATTTTGATCTGATGCGCTGAAATTCGTTTCACAGGCGATCAGTCTTCATATCACAGAGGATTCAGCCAGAATGGACAGACAATATGGGTCATATGCGTTTGAGTGGCTGCCAACTCTGCCAGGCTTGGCTCCGGGCAGCCTATGAGCAAAGCAAGAGGCTGGTACAGTTACATTATTGATCCCCCTTATTTGGCAGCAGCCAGCGAATACAGCTGAGTGCCTCCGTTTCACTGTATCAACAACACCCGTGATAAGAATCTCATCAAGCGTATTGGTGTAGACCCACCCAGAGTGGTTTGCCCACAAAAACTATCCTAAGCTACACCATCCCCCCCCCCCATACATTTTTTCTTTTTCCATCACACCGCTGTTAATCATTTATGCAGGCGTCTGGCAAATGACCTTTCCGCACAAACATTTTTTTTTTTCTCCATCGGACCTACATGCAAACTGATTCAAAAATAATGGTGGGGACTAATGGAAGAGGAGAGAGAGAGAGAGGATGTAGGTCTATAAGGAGTGCAGGAAGATAGGAAGTATAATACAAAAGAACGAAAATGAGAAAGGAAGATGGGGAGAGAGAGGGACAAAGTTGGGAGAAGGGGAGAAAAGGCAACTACGATAGTACTGACAACTCGGCACTTTATGAAATTGAGGATGATACTTAGAACGAATGCTAGCGCATTTGCAGAGCCTGGGCCCTAAAAGTAAAGATTTGTGCTACATCCGTAGGTGAATCTTTACTTTCCTACCTAATCTTCCTTTCATTTCCTTTTCTTTTTATGCGTGTGTGTGTGTGTGTCTTTTTTTTTTTTTTAAATCACAATTTAAATCATCGGTGAGGTGGACATTAGGAAGAAGCGGAGAAAGGAACTAAAAAAAAGTGCAAATTCCGGAGACAAAGTTAAATTGTGACCCAGGCTAAAAAAACAAACAAACAAAAACCAGCCTCCCCCCTCCTCCTACTTCCCTCCTCCTCTCACTTGTAATTTTTCGAGAAACTTGGGTGTCCCACTGTGGGTCTTCACATATTATGTCATCAAGTGAGGGGGGGGGGAGGGGGGTCATCCAATGATGACATGGAGGAGGGAGGGTGAGCCTAATGATTATGTCATCAAGTCTTGGGTGGAAAAAAAAAGGGGGGGGGGGGGGGGAGGTGAAAA
>JBCAUA010000013.1:4350845-4361105 GCA_038406235.1 Peronia verruculata | reverse complement strand
GGATGGTAAGATACTCCGCCAAGTAAATGAAAGTAGACTTCTGTCACCGTGATTTGTTTGACAAATAGCATAATAATAAAAGGAAAAAAAAAAATCGTTGGAGTGTGTGGACAGCTGAGATAACCACCACTACAGGAGGTTGAAAAGATTATAAAAACCACGTTGGAGTCTGATGGTCTGCGACCCGGGGGTTGGGGATCGGATCATTGCTCTAGACAACCATTCATGTCACGACACATACTTTAGATTCGTCAGCAAATCCATAAATGAGACAATGACTTGTTTAAAGCCCTAAAGAGAATCAATGGTGATTCTTGGTACAAACTATGAAATTGTTGCTAAGACGCTCAGAAAACCGTGGATAACTCTTAAAAGCCTATGCATTGGTTGAAATCCACGAACAATCAACCTGTGATATACCACTGAGATCCTTACGAAATAAATGGTTTTAAACATGATTTCTGAAAAGAATCATGGAAATCGCTGGGTGCAGTGAATGAGTTGATCGTTGCCCTTTGAATTAAATGAAATTAGGCCTACTGGCCGTGACATTGAGAAAACCAGTGAAGTTTTTGGTCATACATGAGATAGAGAACTAGTAAAAAAATCACTGTTGTCTGATAATAATCAGTGATGAAATTATTGGTGTCTATTGTGAGAACCAATGAAATTATTAGTCGCTTGCCAATGAAATCGTTAATGCTCACTGAGAGAACCAATGAGATTATATTATGCACATTAAAAAGAGCCAATGAAATTCTTGGTGTGCACTATGAAAGCCAATGAAATTGTTGGTAAAATTTAAGGAGCCAATGGAATTTTTAATGTCTTTTACTGAAGGAATCGGGCCTTTCTATTGTGGTGTAGGCCTAATGATCTGTCATGGAAGTGACTGAACCAGAAAATATAACTGTTTAATTCGAATATCGCATTCGCAGTGTCCCTTTATAGATGCCTTCTGTGATTTTAATTGGAAATAGATTTTGTTGACCCTTTAGATTAAACCAGATACGTATAAAATAGAAACTGCCTTTAAATATGAGGCATAAAGGGCAGATTAGGAAAGCAAGCAGAGGAAAGAGGAAGAAAGACCAAACAAAGAGAAAAAGGGATGAAAAAAGAAAGAATGAGAGATAGAGACAGAGATAGAGTGAGAAAGAGATGATGATGATGGCTAGTATTATTTAGAAAATGAAGCAGACTGAAAGACTTAAATAAAGAGTGACAATATCCAGCTAGACAGGATCGACAAACTAAGAGCACATACGCACTTGAAAGATAAAGCGAGTAAGTTGAGAGTTGAGACATGAGGAAGGCCAATGATAATTATTCTGTATTTGGAACTGACTTAATTTCCACAGAAATAGAGGGAAAGACAGAAAGAGTAAAAGAGGGAGAGAGAGAGAAGATGGGCAGATAAACAGACATGAGAAAGGAAAGAGGTGGGGGAGGAAGAAATTAAGATGGCTAGGGAAAGAAGGATGGACTACAGAAGCGAACAGAAAAGAAAGAGGGGAAAAAGTTGTAGATATGAAATAAAGAACATTTCAAAGACTTGATGAAACAGATTATTCTTCGCACTTCATTTTCGTTAATGTGTCAGAGAGAGAGAGAGAGAGAAAGAGAGAGAGAGAGAGAGAGAGAGAGAGAGAGAGAGACAGAGAGTTACGACAGATAAAGTGAGCTAGAACTTAGAAATACTGGTTATGATTAAAACTGTTCTTTATTGAACAACACAAACACAGTGAACAGAACTATTATTTCCTGAACGAACAATACAAACACAGTGAACAGAACCATATTTCCTGAACAAACAACACAGTGAACAGAACTATATTTCCTGAACAAACAATACAAACAAATGGAACAGAACAGAACAGTATTTCCTGAAAAAACAACAAGACAAACACAGTGAACAGAATAGAACTATATTTCCAGAACAAACACAATGAACAGAAGTAAACTACTGGTATATATTATTTCTTCAACAAACAATACAAATAAATACAGTGAATAATACAGAACTATATATTTCCTGAATAAACAATACAAACACAGTGTACAGAACAGAACAGAACAATATTTCTTGAACAAAGAACACAAACACAGTGAACAGAACAGAACCATGTAGACACAGAGATATCATAACAAAAAAAACCATCCATTGGGTTGCATTTAGAATTTCTTTTATTAAAGAATGAAAATCAGACTGATGGTGATGATAGAAATCAAATTAACATTGCAAGTAAGAAAGCAACAAATGCTGGCTGGCCCTCGCTCAATGTAGTAGAGCTTGCTCTTTGTGTCTTTCTTCTCCTCTGTCTTTTCCTCCTCCTCCTCCTTTGTCTTTCCCTGCCTCATCCACCCCATGTGCCACACACCACACTACTTTCAGTTTTACACATAAACACTCGTAGTTGTGGTAGTAGTAGTAGTGATAATAGGAGTAGTAGTAATAGTAGTAGTTGTTGTCTGATGTAGTTATGTGAACTTTCCCCCTTTTAAAAAAAATGTATAATCATTAATATGTTATAGTAAAAACTCCATCATAATATCCTGTGCAACAGATGAGAGACAACAAGAGAAAAAACAAAACAAAAAAAAACTAGATAATAATACACTGGGATTATTTTCTCAATTTAAAAAAAAAAAAAAAACACATTGCAAAGAAGCACATGTATAAATCAACAAATGATATCATTTCTCATGTCAGCTGACCAACATGAACTTGAAATAAATTACAAAAAAAAACCAAAACAACCCCAAAACAAAACAACCAACCAAAAAAACAACAAACAAAAACAAAAACAAACTTGAAAACAAAATGAACCATGATTTGCAATAAAACATAATAACAACATCATTATAATCTGTGTTCAACAAAAAATGTGTTTATTTGTGTTATCTACTCATCTATTTGATTGCAAAGCACTTCTGTTGCTCTAAATGCAAATATTATTTAGTACAAAAAACAGTACTTTGACTTCTCAAAGCTTCACTTTATCAACATCTACCTTATATCGCCCACAGGAGAATTCTTTTTGTTGTTTAAATTAAAAAAAACAAAAAAAAAAAAAAAAACTTTAAAAAATCAAGTAATTAAGGAAGCAGATATATTTTCTTATGCATATAAAATATCAATGGCAGTCATATCATTTATTATATCATTTAAACTGTGGATCAAATTTGGATAGAAATAAAACACCTCAGTTCTGTAATTCCCAAAATATTTTTAAAAATTTGTCACCAATGTTTTGTAAAATTGTCTTCTCTAGATGTTGTGCCTCAGGCAAAGAAATAAGGACCAAATGAAGGAAAAAAAAACAAAAAAACCCAACAACATTTCAACAGAAAACAGGGAATCTTTGCTGAAGGTAACATTTCAATAATATAAAAATTTCAATAAAACAAGTCCAAAATATACAATACGTAAGAGACGTGGCGAATAAAAGTAATACTTTGAATGTTGGAAAAGAAAGAAACAAGGTAGGACAGTATGTTTTCCTTGACACTTTTTCACTCCAGTGCTGTGTCCAATAGCTCACCCTTATGGTTGTCGCTGTTCTTTGGCTTTTTCAATGGCAAATTGTCAGAACTAGATCTATGGTCTCGCAATAAGCTTATTCCAACAATGGTTCAAAGTTGTAAAAAAAAAAAAAATAATTCCTTATAGCACCATAAATTACTGACCAAATATGCTTTATCACCTGTTTCTTTTCTTTCTTAACATTTCATGATTCTATGAATCTGTTACTGACCATGGCAACTTGATCTCTGACTAAATGTGTCAACAAATAACCTAAAAGCACAGTTTTAAAAACATAACATCTAACTCACTCCTGCAGTGGAAACAGATATAAATGCGTTAAGGCATAGCAAACACATGGCTTCCAATAGTTAAGTTATATATATACTTTTGAAGTTATGTCCGCGTCTATTCTCCAAGATAATCTCTACCAGAAGGTTGAAAGACGTAGCCGTCTATTCAAAAATATCAAGACTGATGTGCATATACCTTTTCAGCTTGTGTATTTTACATCTAGAATTCAATGCAGAAGAGAGCTATTGTCTTATATAGCCAAGAAAAAAAAAATGCTGTTTTCTCCATATTGGGAAGTTGGACACACCACTGGAAAGATCTCCTTCAATGGGATGAAACATCTGTTTAGATAGCACCATCGGTAGAGTTTGAACTACACACAACGTAGTCAAGTAGTGTTTTTGTTATTGATGTGAGCTCCACAAGACAGAATTTTTCTATTGCATAAATATGATCTATACACTAGTGGCTGGGGCCTGTGCACAAAACAGCAGGCATGTTGTACGCAACAGTGTGGTGGACCATCAGAGGGACAACAGACAATGACAACAACAACAACAACAATAACAACAACAGTGACAACACTGACAACAACAAATAATATAACAGCAAAATGATGACATGACATATATGGAAACCATGAAAAACATCAAGATGAAATTAAAAAAAAAAAAAAAAGAAAAGAATTTTTCAACAAAAAGGTTATGATAATATTCCCTAATAGACAAACATGACTCATGAAAAAAAAAAAAAAAAACAGACTGTGAGTGTATATATATATATCTATATACAAGTATTATAAAGCTATTCTTGTTTAATTAACAATGTTTGATTTAAAAACAGAAAAAAAAAAAAAAAGAGAAAGGAGCAAAATCTAGGCAACAAATTAAAATCACCCTATCTACCATAAGCAAAGGAACTGAAAAAAAAAAAAAAAATTGTGATCATTCTCTATTTAAGACCATAGCTCTTTCATCAGGATACTGTTCTAGTCTATACTATACTCTGTCAGTTCATGATAACCTACATCCAAGTGTTTCTATTTCGGGTCTATTCAGGTTCATATCGCATCCGAGATTCATGTGTCAAAGTTATATTTCTGTGAGAGTTTGTAGCCAACATACTTCATTTCCTTAAGCTTAAGCTACTTGTTAAATCACGATGTCCTTTTCATTAAAATTTTTGTCAGATGTATGATCTTCCGATGATACAGTTAATGTCCTTTCATCCTCTTCTGTGCAAAGTGAAATTTTTAGAAACTTAAGGACTATTTTCATCTATGCATAATAAGATTTCAGCAATTTTCTTTCTATGTATAAGAAATGAAGAGAGAATTCTCTTGCCAAAGCGCTTCAGTGCTGAGTTGTGTTGTCTCTCAAGAATTTTCTTTCTCTTTTAGAATTTATAAAGTTAGGTTTCTAATTCTTGAGGAAACGCACATTATGTGACAGCTTTGCTTCTCTTCATTTTCTTTTTATCTATTCATTTTACCCTCACATACAATGCAAAAGTGATATGAAATATGTTGTGAAATCACATGTCCAATAGAGATGTAATAACCTCACAATGAATGTAAAATTGAACATAACAAAAAGTGATACATGATGTAAAATATCTCTGATGCTAACTAGTGGTTACTGACAGGTGAAGAAAAAAAAAAAAAAAAGCTTTAAAATTAAAACACAACAAAACAACAACAAAAAGGAAAAAAAAAAAGGGGCGTTGGGGGAAAAATAAAAATATTTATAAACGAGATAGTCATCTTTAAAAATTTACAAATCTAATTATCCATGACAAAACATTTGGTAAAATGAAACAAAGTTTAAAACAAAATGCAAAAAAGGACTGGTGAAAGTCAAGAATTTACAAATAAAAAAAAAAAACCAAAAAACTGTTAGAAATACTAGAGAGTAATAACCGGTTTTTTGTCTTTTTTAAGATTCACTGGATTGTTGTTACCGGAACGCGCTGTTCAACAGTAGAAATAAATTACTAACAGTGACAATAACAAATTCTGCTCACCGAATTGTACATTATCATAATTATTATTATAAAAAATAGGGAGAGGGGAACAATGATCATTGTCAGCAGATAATGGTTCAATAAATACATGAAACATCATCCTGGTCATAATGGTAAGAAGGGCTTAAAAATATCCTGCGAACATACTTAGCTGCGCAAATGGTTATTCTTTAATTATGAGATATCCTGCAATGGAAATACATACACATACAAAGATCTGCTGATAATGACTAAATTTCAAACATGATAAGTGTCTTTTTTCATTTTTTTTTTTTTTTCAAGAAATTTTTTTTTTTTTTTTTTTTTAAACAATCAACAAAGTTGTTCATATCTATTAAACATTTGAAATTGTAAACAGAAAAAAAAAAAAAAAAATATGGGGGAGGGCGAGGGTGGCTAGTATATATGTTATACAACATACAATTACGTTAAACTCACTCGGCATACATTAGATGAAGCTGTGTCGTATGTTTTAAATGGTTAAAGGCTTCAATGAAAACGTCCTGGGATATATGAAAAACAGGTCTATGATACCACCCTCTTCAAACCTGGTACATGTTGACACCGGCAGTTGTGATCTTAACTAATAGATGGGATCTGGTTATCAAACAGCAGAAATTTATGACATGAAATTATGGTCAGTCTTTCAACTCAGGTATTAGCAAACATTAGCTATCATTCCTATAAATCCCCAAGTAATATTCTGTCAATTCTGACTAGGCCAATACAGTCTCACTAATCTACATCTATCTTGAATGTTATCACTATCTTGAACTTTATCTCTCATGCAAAACAATAAAAATGGTTTCAACTGGTGCCAGTGCATTTACATGAAATATGCACATTTTCCAGTCACAAAACATTTGAATTTTTGGAGCACAGAATGATGTTTTCCTTGTTTCCAACAAAGTTGCAAACAAAGCTAAGAGCAACATACTCAATGCACTTTCTCTTGTACTGACATACAAAGGTGTATCAAATCAAAAACTTGTTTCCACATGTTCCGATGCAGTGAGCCTGATGGCACTAGGAACTGGCCTATAATATCTTTATTCTTTATCCTTCTGTATCTGTTCATTTTTCTTCTTTTCTGCCTGATGGATCACAAACGAGTTAATTTCTTTTTCTTTCCTCAAAATAATATAGAAGACAAAATAAAACTGACTGTACACTCAGGACAAAGTGTCATAGAAGTCAAAGAGGGTAAAACATGAACAATCTTCATCTGTCACAAAGAGCAAAGGAATCAGTGCCTAGTCTCATGTCAGCCAATGGAAATGTGCTTTCTCAACATGTCAAATAATGGAAGTGAGCAGTTTCAATCAATTAAGAACTCAAAAGCAAGACTGTTCCCTCTATCTTCTCTCGTACAGACATACATATGCTGTTGGACCATTAATAGGATGCAAGAGGGAGTTTGGCACAAGATGCCTGGTGTACCAATTGATCTCTTACATATATTCACTAGTTTTCTCTTCCAAAATAACTTGTCTCTTTTTTTTTTTGCCTTTGTCATTTCACTAACATTCATCTACCCTTCTACAGACATGACGTATGACATCTTTTCTAAAAAAGTTGGACTATATTTGTAAGAAAATAAAAACTTAGTTAATAAGCTATGCACCGAAATTTCTACAACCTTGCACTTGTACCTTAAATGCACAAATTATGTCCACATTGAAAGATTTCATCTCCGACTGGGTTAACAGACAATAAACTCATTTACGCGGAACTTCCAACTGAATTATTATCACCTTTGTTTTTCTTCCTTGATTTTACTAAGTTATCAGATTTATTCCTTGTTAAATGACCTGAGACCTAGAAAGCTATTCTTTTCAAATTACAAAAAATAAGAGAGAAAAAAAAACAAAACAAAAAAAAAAAAAAAAAACAACAACAAAGAGATATAGAAACAGAAAAACCTAGCTATGCAATGGTGATGTTTATCTCGTGAATGAAGTCTAAAAATTGCTTTCAAGCCAAAACTTCATTCTGGCTCACAAGACATCAGACTTACAATGCACATTAGCTCTGGGTGTTACTATCAATATAAAACAACATTACGTGTCTATGACAATTTTCCACACAACCATGGTAACTTTCAAGATCCATTCAGGAAGAGGCAGAGTCTTTAATAGATTGATTCATACAATCAGAGGGGTAAGCTTTGTGTGACATGGTCAGGACATGCATAAAACCTTTTCTTTTGCTCTCCATTCAACAATGCAATCAATATAGCCCATGTTGCTTAACCCCACAGTTGCTACACTTCTGAAAAGTGAAATTCTATCTAAAAAGCCTAAATGAATCTTTAGAATTGAGCTATTGCAAAGCTCAGTGGCAAGGAAGTTCTTAACAACAGTTCTATATCCATGATGAAATGACTGACAGACGGTCACTGATTTACAAAGAAGATGAAAATGAGATGTCAACGCCAGAGATTTGGCATTTGTTAAAGTGACTGATCCACTTAACACTTTCTGCATGTTGACTGCTCTCTTGTGTGGTGCTATGAGCTGACACCTTAGCCGGCACTGTCTCAATCTCTCTTCACACATATCACTTGCTTTGTGTACAGCATGTGGTCAGGTAGCTAGGCTAATGCTGTTTGAGACTGACAGGCAAAATTACAGGCAAACGAAAGAACTACACGAATGGCATGAACGCAGCAAAGAACTGTTATGGAGAATGGGAATGCCTTATCAAGAAACAAAAGCTGATGACATCTACTTTTAATTGCATCATTCAAGGACCAAAAAACAACAAAAAAAAAAATAAATTTTCTCTGCCAATGACTTTTTTTTTTCTGCTTAAAACTAAAAGTGAGCTGGATTGTGAAATTTATGAGCTATAGTACTATTTTAATCTATAAAGTCTGAATCCTTGCCCAGCTTGTCTGATTGGTGTAAATAATGAAGAACTTTTGCTAGAATCATGTTATAACATGATATTAATGAGATGGTTTGTGGAAAACAAAAAAGAAGTTACGACGTGCCAAATGACGGATTTGTAAACTGAAATTTCTCTTGTGGATTAACTCTTTCTTTCTCTGCCTTTGAAGATTGTCAGTAAGTATCAGGAAGTTCTTTGGTGAGAGGTAAACACAGCCGCCCTATTTGTGCCATATGGACATGCAGATTAGGAAAGAAGAACCAAGCGAATATACATGCTTGCCATTTGTGATTCAACATGACTGATTTACAGAGTAGGCCCACCCATTAACATATAACTTAAATTTCTACTGGATAGAATGAAAAAATACTACATAAAACGAAATAAATGATCTTCATGTTCTCTTTTGGAAACAAAATGGCTGTTGTTTATTTAACATTGTTTAGCTCTGTCTCAGTTTTTTAATCTGTACGGCCTAAAAATGTCATTCTTCATCATTTGATTATTCAGTGATTCTCTAAATCTCTTGTTAAAGATCTCTGCCCACTGAATGGTCTTAATTTCTCATCAGGCAAAATCAAAAACAAAAGGTTCCATAAAGAAACAAAAACACAAAAAACAACTTACTGCCTTTCTGCTTTCTGAAAAGAACAGACTCAAAGATGCCTTTTATGAGAAAGTTAATGATTTATATTACTATATTCCTGAAAAATAATGCCTGTAAGGGACAAAAACTATGCCAAGTTGTTTACTAATTTTTCTTTCTTCCCAGTAGAAAGCAAGCATTATAGCTCTCACTGGTGAAAAAACCTTTGTGCTTTAGTCCTTCAAATCGCTCTCTGCCAATTCAATGTAGATAAGATATTTATGACAACATATTTGGACTGTAGTGTACCAATATTCCAAGCAATATAACCAATAATCCAATGAATGTACATGTCACAGCTTATTATATTAACCCATCAATATTTTAAAATTCTATGAGAAGTCTGTTGAACATTTGAAAATGCAAAACTATGCTGAGTCAAGTATATAAGACATATTAGAAAGCCCAACTGACTGTACACACAAAGTAAACTGGGTGTGAAAATTAACACATACCGGGAAGGAATCAGAATGATAGTGTCACTATTCCTTGATGAATTCTAGGGTGAGTTGTTACTATTAAGCAGTAGACACAACCATGCAATCGTAAAACCAAACTAATAAGTGACCCAAAAAAAATTTTAAAATTGTTTCAATCTACAGGTAGAGACTGAAATCTAAGGGGAGAAATCTTAAAAACAAAGCTCAGTGATAACTACTGTATACTCAACATCTGACACTGATGACATGCTTGTGGCAGAATGTGTCAAACAAAGAAAACAACTACCATGTAAAACAAACATAATGAAACAACACTTGTATAGGAAGGGACTTGAAAATCCAGTCAAGCCTGATCACTGATGATAAGCCTAATAAAAACTGTTCAGACTCAACAAAAGTTTGCTGATTGTGAACAATATGTAACTGCTCTTCTCATTCTA
>JBCAUA010000013.1:4302442-4337583 GCA_038406235.1 Peronia verruculata | reverse complement strand
CTTGATTGTGATGGTCTCTGCCAAATTTTCGAGTCAACTTGACTCTTCTTCAGGGCAATAATGAAAACATATAAAATCAGCTATGATATTATAATCATCTTAATCAAGATCTGAATCACTGATGCTTCCCACTGACCTATCTCAGCATCCAATTACAGAATCTACAGGAAACAAGCAAAAATGTTCAAGTAGTGATTACCATTGATAGCAAAATAAAGTCATCCGAAGTGGCCAAAAATAGCTAGAATGTGTGGGTCACATCACGACCATTTCAACACAAGTAGTTTGAAGTTGTGCAAGACATAATGTTAGAAATGAAAAAGAATAAATTCTCAACAAAAATTCCCTTTTTTTTTTTTAGGTTTCCATGGATATCGACATTTTCTGTGATATACTAGATATAAACACAATCAATTAATTTTCTGAGGTTTATTATTGTAAGCTTTTGTGGTTACTGATATTACAAATATTGAGTGAAAGGGGGAAAAAAAAAAGTATTCATAATGAGGGGGGAAAAAAAAAAAAAGTATCCATAGTGCAAATGTCATTGAACTGTCCTCTGATGCTAGGAGACACTGGTTGGTGTGATAAGAATGGAATTGGTGCTTAGTGCACAGGGCCAAGCCATGGTGACAACAGTGTGAATACATTCACAGTCCAAAGTATATACATATTGAATTCTTCCAGCTTCATAGATCTCTTTCACCTGTGACGATCTATTGTGCAATTCTGATTTCGTAAGAGCAAGCTGCACTTCAAACACTGAATGAACCTTGATAGATATTATCAGCTCATTGGCAGGATCTGTTTGGGGGGGGGGGTTAGGTCACTACTGTGAAAAAAAAAAAAATAAAAAAAATCAGTAATATTTTTAATTTTTAGATCAGTTTGCTTCTATGAGCTAAGATTCCAGAAGATTATTAAACTTTCCCTATAAGTATACTTTATTCACAGATAAAATGCTGTGCTACATCTTCTTTGCCATAATTGTTAAGAACTATCCCTTTGCCATTCAAGGAAATCATAATGTGTAAGAGTCCCAAAGGTGCATTTCAATATGGTATTACAATTAAATCTCATGGAAGATTTCACACCAAGACAAAGTGGTGTACAAAGCACAGCCAAGGACAGTTGCTGATCAAAAGCAAAAAACCTCCTGTAGGGAGTTAAAAATCTTGTGATGGAAGAAGAAAGACTGCTGTAGTAAAAACTCGATCTGAGATCAAGGTAGAAACTTAAAATCTGATTCAAGAATTCTATCAATTTTATGTAAGATCTTCTTTGCTATTTCTAGGCTTATTGTGTTCTAATGATTTTTTTTTTTTCTTCAACGACGCGAGTTTCTGAGGCACTGATGTCAAATAGCCTTGGAGATTAATTGCTTGGAAAACTCCAGATCATGATGTACTGGCAAACAAGGACAATCAAGATTATCTAATAATGACAATCTGAGATACATATAGTTCCTTATTCTAAGGAGTTGAAAATTTTGAGGACCAAAGTTATACGGCTGGTGGAGCAAACTGTGAGATCAAAGTGAAGACTAAATATCTGGTTCAATAATCTCTCTAACAATGGCATGCCACATTGTCTTTGCTATTTTCAGGATGACTGTGTTGTCACACAAGAATTTTTGTGGTCTATGAGAAAGGCACGGATGTTAGTGTGGAACCATACTCATGAGGGAAAGACATCTAGTTAATGCTGTTCATGTATTCATGATTTCATGAATAAATGAAATTCACACTATTATTATCTTATAATTGCAAGTAGGTTGTATTCTGTCCTTAATGTAGCTCTCGAGTAAAAAAAATAAAAAATGAATCCGTTTGTTTACAACAAAAGATCCATTAAATCATAAAGGATGCCAAGCATAGCAAAATAGCAATGCCTCCATGGCTATGGTGTTCAGCATTGGCACATGAGACACAGGGTGTTTCAAAAGGCGATGTCATGAGTCCGCTCTCCAGTATAATAGTATAAGCTCCTTGGTTTGGCCATTTTTGGCTCCATTGCTGATAATCTGTGCTGCATATTTTTTTTTCAACAATGGAAATTTGTGATGTATAGAAGTTGTCCTGAGAGAATGGCAAAGCAAACAGTCTCCAAGTTCGATGAAAAGAGACCAAAAAAAAAAAAAATCCGATTCAACAACCAGGTTCCATCAATATCCAGCTATATGCCAAAGAATTTCAGCTGTGGATTCCACTCTCAAAGGCAGAAATTTCTGATGTATGGCTGTGCTGTTGCATCTGGGCTCAACAACAGAGCTCTGACCGAACAACTCTTGTCAAACAATTCCAGCTCCACGCTTGTGGTGAATTGTTGCCCATGTAGATTTCCCTTCAACATGGAAATTTGTGATATATGGATTTGCCCTTGTGTCTAGGCTCAACAATAGAGCTCAGGCTGCAATGACCCTTGTCCCACACTTTCAGCTCCATGCAAGAGGTGAGTCCCTCATGTAGATTTCCCTTCAACAATGGAAATTTTGATATATGACTATGAGCTAGGGAACAGTGGACAGCCATAGGTCTGGACAAGTGACTGCAGGCAGCATGTTCCTCTCTCATGCCATAAACAACAAAACATCTTCATCCTGGTCTCCATTGATTTCTCCTTGGATCCCTCCCTCTGCAGTATGACTCAAGCCCTCCCAATGGGAGCTATTATCCTGGAGTTCCACTGTGCTTCTGCATAATGCCTAAATCTTTTTTTTTTTTTAAACTCTCTTTGATTATTTCACTCCAATAAATTATCTTTATCATATGAGAGCAATGACAAGCCTTCCACTGTCTTGTCCATGTTCAGATCTGCTTATTTGTCTCTTCTATCTCAGAATTGGGAAACACATCAGTAACTGACAATTGAACAATTATTCTGCACCTCAGATTTTGTGTAGAAATGTTGATCAACAACAGCACTATCAAATTTCAAGATTGTGAAAGATACATAGGTCCAACATTCAAAAGGCTAGCGTGAAAAGCAAGCTTAAATTTAAGAAATTATGTAAGATGTATAATACATAAAGGGTGCTGCAAGGTTTTATAGACAAGTTAAACTGGGTGTTTGGACAAAAACAACAAATAAAGGCCAGAAATTTCCTCTGTTTCCTTCATAGATGGTGTAAATGGTACCACATAATATCACACACTTAAAATGCTTTGTTCCACATGGACAGACTAATTGGACACAACAGATTTTAAAGGGCATACTGACCTTGTATACTCCTCTTGAAAAAAGCCTTGCATCCCTCACAGGACCACACACCATAATGAAAGCCCGATGCATTGTCATTACACACTTGACACAGCTTGGCCTGAATGCTACTGCCAGGCACTGTCGAGGGAAAACAATGACAAAATAAATCTAAGAGTTCCATAGGACAAGTCTTGCATTGTGATATCTAGATTTGTCACCAACAGCTCAGCAACTGTCCACAGCTTTACTTCCCAAGTTTACAAGACTCTCACAGAGGCATGACTTGGCACAACTAAATCAAAGTGCCACAACAAAATGAAAGATGAATAACAAAATGTTAGTTGAAGAAAAAAAAAGTTGTCTTTTTCTGGTTGATTCATACTCAAAAGACAACTTCTAACACAGTCCATGCATCCATGCATATAGTTTGTCTTTTAATTGCCCCCCTTTTCCCCCCTTAAAATCTGAGAGAGAAGCCTCCTTTGAAATATCAGATATCATGAAAGCATAATAGCTACTCTTCTGAGCTTTAGTGAAAATGAACCAAGACAAGAAGTATGACGAGTTTGATTCTGGTGAAAGAGTCACAAAATATGTTTTTGATCTAAATGTTTTTTTTTTCAGAAACGAGACACTGGTATCAGGAAAATCAAGAGCTGAAAGAAGAAATATTAATGCTGATTTAGTGAAATAGAACAAAAATTTCAGAGGACTGAAAGAAATTGCAACTACAATACACTACTAAATTTTAATTTTCCAAGTCTGGAGGAGAATGAGACATTCCAATTAAAAGAATTCTCTCAAACAGTTGATGTTCTAAGCAAAGAGAACTATGCTAATTCCCTGTATTTACCCTCCATCTGGAAAACGACTGAAAAAATGCTACCATACCAGTGTTTTCAAATAGCAATGGCAAAGATAACTATACCATCAAATAAACGAATCTAATTCTTTTTACTCATGAAAAAAAAAAAAGGGCAAAGCCAACATTCCAATCACTGAGGGCTTTTGTCTTGGTTACCAGCAGCTTTAATGTCTGGTCGTAAAGCCTTAGAAATCTTGGTACAGCGACAATATAAACATCTCCATTACAAACTAACAATAAAGTCTGTAATCATAAAATGTCTGGTATGCCGTCATAAAATGTCTGTGATTAAATAATAATGATGCTACCTCTTTTAGATAAGCTTGAAATATCATGATGCCAGCCTTATAGGCAAGCTCTGAGCACTAACTATATCGATAACGTTTTAAAGTAGACCTTAAATGCATGATCAGATAGTGGTACTGTTGTCTCAAAAAATGTTCCTTGCCAGTTTAATTTTGTGTCCATTTTTCTGATAATTATATCAATGATCAAATGAGAGAATGTTTTTGTTGTAGCTTGTAATAGTGAATTGATTTAGTTACTGAATGGAATACATTTGACATTTAAATAATTTAAGTGAAATTAAAATAATTTTCCTTCCTATCACCTTTTACTTTTTCTTGTCTTTTTTTTTTTTTTTTAATTCAAAGTTCTTGTGAAGATCTCTGTACTTATTCAGTGGTTCAATATACCTACAAAGCTGAAAAAATGCCAACAAACAGGCACCAGAAGTTATTGCATTCATATAAATTTATGGCACTTCTTCAAAATACCATCTTGCAAAGGGAGATGACGTCTGCATGAGTTTGCATGAGTGAGAGTAAGTGACACTCATACCAAATCTACTAATTGCTGGAATAAATATTATATACAGAAAACAAAGTTATTTGAGTTTGCACATATTCCTACTTTTTATGGATGAGTGTAAGGGAATGTATGCTGAAACATAACATTTCATCAATTTGCATTGTCAGGCCTTGCAAAAACCATCTTTCAAGGCACAATCAGGGGCAGCCACAGACAAGAAAAACAAATAAAGAGATAGGAGACAACATTAAAATGGACAGGAATAGAATTTGCTGACTATCAAAGAGTAGTGAAAGACAGAAAGGATCCAGCTATGACATCAGCATTGGCAAAGGTCAAGGGGTAGGTGAGGTGAGTTAAGGATCTAGAAGACTGGAGGGTCAGTGCACCAATCTGAACCAAAATTAGTTGATTTCAGTAGCTCTGTGTCCAGAGGAAATAAGCCAATTTTGGTGCAAACTGGTGCAGTCTAACACAATGCACAGAACAGGTGATGCATACACCCTCCTGACATGTTGACTTCCAGTCGTAAGAGTCCTGCATAATATAGTCAGAAGGATCGGCCTAATCGATTACTCTTGGGTTAAATATAACATTCAATGCTTGTCAAGTATCTCGACAGGTTCAGAAAATGACTATCCCTACTGTAAACTAGAAAACTGAATATGAGATATAATGGTTGGTCGCCAATTACCTGACAGGTTAGGAAGGTGATTACCTCAAACAATCACTAAGAAGATTGTCATCTATTTACTATATTGAGAAGGCAACTATCCCTACTGATCATGCTGACACTACCTCTTAAAACCAACATAAAGCTTACAATGTTGTTGCAAAAATACTCCTACGAAGGAAACAGTGCTGCCCGCCTTAATTCGCATTTGCAGGGCTGCCATCCACTCACAAATATTTTTAGTTAAAAACAAATGGAAAATGAGTAATTTGAAACATAAAATTGTAATGATTCAATGATTTCCTGTGAATGCACAGATACATGTCTAAAATATATTTTTTTTATACATAAAACTATGTTGAGAATACTTTTTCTGATAAGTAACACAAGTAGGCATGATTGCACAATTGACAATCTTTTTTATCCTCAAACTGTCTAGATATAGCTGCATCATAAAAAAAACAACAACCAATTTTTCCATTTTGACACAAATCATAAGAAAAGGGTAATCTTTGCAACTATTAATCAAAGTAAAATTGTCATCATTGTGATAAATTCATAAGGGTTGGCAGCTCTGCAATTGAATATGTGAATCTTAAGTATGTACACAAAAATTAGTTCAAATGTGAATCAATGCTGGCAATGCTGTGAATAATCTCCTCAAAAACTGACACCTTACAGTTACGGATTTTTTATGCCTTTCAACCTCCAGTGGGGTGGCCACATATTATCTTGGGCAAAAGCTGCCATATCATTGCTGTGTTAATGTCCAGCCCACAGAATCACGAAAGCTCTCTTACTGAAGAGAGATTAAGGGATCAAGGTGTTTGCATGTATTTGAGTACAAGAATCAAATATATAAAATTTGAATTGTTTGGGCTGAAGGTCCTATGTAACGGTACATCAGCATGACTTTAGGCTTATGGTAACGTAAACAGTATGAATCACATTCAGTTACACAAAAGCACTACAATATGTTTACTACTGAAGTATATAAACATCAAAGAGATTTGAATCGAAATCAGCTTAACAGCTTAAGTAATTTTACACGATATCTCACTCATCTTTGTAATCATTTCACACGCTTTGCTGGTGCTTTATGATTGACAACTGATGAACTCATGTCTAAATAAAGACTCTTGAAAGAAAATCTATTTTGAGAGAATTTATCTAGAGAAAAAGTTACCCTTTTTTTTCTGAGATCATATACTATTCTAGTTACTCCAGTTTTACATTTGAGAAGTGACAGGATGAAATCAGGCACTCGTCAAACTCAGGTGACTGGAGAGATCAGGTGCTTTTCAACAGTGTATGAATTTTTAACGCCATTTCTATTTTCCCCACAGAACCCTATTGTGTCACTCTAAAATGCATTTCAGAGTTAAATTTGCTGACATACATTGAGTAAAAGCCCAAAAAGCCTAGGGACTAAGGATTAACAAAAGTGATTGGCCATTTTTTCCACTAAATTCAGCTGCACCAACAGGTCACCCATTGTCTTTCTTTACCAATATCTCAACTTCAACTTAAGGTAGAACAAAAGTTGTTTTACAAATATACAGTGAATTAGAATATCTCCACAGTGATGCTACCAGTAACTTTATATGCTCAAAATTTGACGAGAGCCTATTTCATCATGTCTCATCTGATTTTATGATGTTAGGATGTTTACACCCTCAACTTTGAAAATCAATCTCTCACAAATTTTTCTTCTTCTTTTTTTTTTTTTTGTGTTCACTAGGGCTTTCTCAACCTTGGCTCAAACTCAGTGAAATGTGACTCTGGCCCTTCTCATTCTCATGGCTTTAATTTACAATTTCCCACAAATATCCACAAACAATGCAAGCAAATCCGAGGCAGAGACACATTTTCCGGGTAAATTTGGTTTCTGCCTTTGGTGAACGTTTAAGGAATCAGACACAACTTTTATATCAATCTACTTGCCAGCTCACACGCTGCCTTTGTAATCTTGCCGCAGGAATCAGCACTCTTAAACAAATCCCATATATCAGACATTTTAAGATGGAACCCAGACAGAGCTGCGGAGACAGGTCAGACTGAACCAATACCTTGCTAACACATAATCTTTTTAAGAGCTGCCAACTTTATGAGGAAAAAACACTGCTACAATGTCTGTGTGTAAAAAGCTGTCTCTACACTGTCGTGTGAAGTGGTGATCTGTTTCCTGAGCAAAACCATGACAGTAACAGAACACGTGAGCTTCAAGCTCTGTGCAAAATATCAGAGAAATTTATATATTTTTAGCTCAAAGTTTTAACTCTGATGTGCACCTGGAAACATTGCTATGGAAAGTGGTATCTTTTCTTTTAGCAAAATGATATCAGTAACAGAAAAAAAACAAATCTTTAGGCTGTTGCAATATCCGAGAAATTTGTTTTGTTTCTTTTGTCTATTTTAACTCAGTGTAATTGAACTTTGTATAAATGGCAACCACTTCCATTCCCTTGGTCTCTGACTTGCTTCTTAAATCTCTCACAGAGAGCAAATGATCTCACTTTCCTGGACCGATCTTCTGTTACATTCTTGGTGATTTACAAACCTTTTGATCTTCCTCAGTGAACTGTTATGAACTCAAATGATGTTAAAAGTACGCTAAAGAATGGTTTAAATCTTCTGAGCAAATGAATTGTTCTACGTAAAGGGCATGTAGATTCCTACCAACCTCTTGCAAAGTATACTACAACACATAGACAAATTGAAGGCTTTCATTTTATCTATTTGTGAATCATCTAGGTTTTTGCTAAGACTTATAAAAGTTATATAAGGAGGACTGGCTGAATGTCTAAAAGCTCAACTTTGACACATGTATAAAATGTTACAATAATATGTAATAATAGTTCATGCACTGAATTATAATTATATCATTCACTAACTATTATCAGGATGCTTAAGACAGTATAATATTTTAAGAAATAAACCCAAAAATGACAGAGGAGAATGATGTTATTCACATTCAGAACATGGGTGACTAGCCTGACTGGCAATGTAAGGTGAGTTTCTTAACAGTTAGCACATAATGAACACAGAAAGTTATTTTACAAGCAAATTGTAATGTGCCAGGTTTTGAGCAAATCAATCCCTTGAGCATCTCGAGTTAAATTAAAAAAAAAATACTCCCGCAAAAAAAAAAAAATAAAAAATAACCTGCTTTATGTCTTGTTTTTATTTCCTCATTTAAAAAAAAAAAAAAAAATTTACTAAGAGACTGATCTATGCATGATCTTATTTTGCTCAAATCTAAATCCACAACCGAATGGGTCTATATGCAGTTTGTCAGTTAGATGCTTGCCCTGAAAGTTTAAAAATAGATCATTCTCAGTTGGCTCTTAAGTCTGATGTGTTTACAGAAAAGTGTAAACATGAACAAGATTATCTCTGAGGCTCTAACCTTATCCCCACGTGCCAAAAAAAAAAAAAAAACCCTGAAAAGATTTACATCTATTTATTGTTAAAGGAAAAGATTTACAAAACCTCTAAGATCCCCATTTGATTATGGCTATGCGAGACAATGAAAGTTTTCTCTTGTCTAGATAACACCTGGTGTGCTAGACAGCAAATGTTCTATCCTTGGCTGGGTATTCTTCTATAACTGATGCACTGATGATTCATTTTAACCAGTCCTATTACTTCCCAGACACAGGAAGTGTTGAACTAGCAACATAAAGAGGACATTTTTCTTGCCATTTGAAAGACGGAAAACAATAACAATTAATTGAATTATTTCAATAAAAGAGAAACGTCGTCTTTGCACTATCAATTTTTTTTTAGTTTTTCGAGATCCATGTATCAAGTAAAGAGGGTAAATGTGCTTGTGTAGCATTCCTTTTGTCTGGCAAAGGGAAGTAATAGCGCTGGTCAAAAACAATCTTCACTAATATGATTCCATTATATATGCCCCGAGAGGAGAAACAGCATTCAGGTAAGTATTGAAGTAAAGTACTCTTAGCAAATCATATTATATAGCTATCTCAAATAAATAATATTTGTTTCAAAAAGACAAAGCTGTACTAGTACTAGTCCCTCATATGCAGAAGAGAAAAAGGTATGAGACATTGGACCAGATTTGACAAGTGCACCCAAAAACAAAATTATTTAAAAAAAAAAAAGACATGATATTGCATTGAAAAATAAATTGATATGATTTATCCTGATCAAAAAATGTGACAATAAGTTACGTGAATCAATAGGAGTTTTATTTATTGGCTCAAGTTCTGTTTCTTTGTATGAAGGCGCAGGTAAACTTCTCGTTCAGGTATCTTTCAGTGTGATAATTTTTGCATGGGGAATTTGCCATGCAATGATTCATATCAGATCTGTTGCCCCGATATTTCTTGTATTTGACTGAAGAAAAAACAACAACAACTGACATTCAGGCAGTCTGATAACTACCAATTCTTCCTACTGATATGGCCTGTATCTGTCCTCCCTGCTATCAAGGGGCCATTCTGTTTAACAATCCCTCTATCTCTTCTGTATACAAACAATCAGCAGATATACCGGCCGTGCCACTCACCTGCCCCTCCCATCTCCTGTTTCATGTGTGAAGGTGGACTGGCCCCCATGCCTCCCCCCTGCACATCCAGCAGAAAGTTGTGGGGCATGGAGCCGGACCCTGCCTCAGGTGTGGTGGAGGTGGCCGCCTGCAGGTGTGCTGAGCCTCCTGAACTCTCCCCTGGGCCCCCCAGAGGGAGCACCTGCATGCAGGAGCTCGGAGAGACCATCCGCCCCTCTTCCTTCGGGGACTTGCAGTCGGACGGCTCTCTGAAATGATAAAAAATATGGTGTCATGAGTTAACATATCTTTATTGCTCTTTCAAGGGATACAAAAATTTGAGTTGTCAGTTGGCCTGTCTTCAAGATTTGTTTTCCCACATAGTTTGTGCTGGTCAAGTGTTAAAATAATTTTCCTTGTTGACAGAATATTGTTTTCAAAATGCTACAGCATCTGGAGAGGTCAAAGGAAAAAAAAAAAAAAAGCACAAAGCAAAAAAAAAAAAAAGCCAACTGATATCAGAGTGAATACCATCTCATACATGTATGCTCCAATGACAAATTTGGACAACTAAGATCTGAATGTAGATACAACAAATCATACACGGAATGAGAATAAATAACATTTTCTCTGGGTAAATGAGAATTTTTTTCAAGCGTCGGTCGGGAATCAAACTTTTTCATTTGAGTGAAGAGAAACCAATATAGATCAGCACAGTCTGCACAAATATTGTGAATAGTTTACATCATTGAGGGATAACAAAACTCGATATAATTCACCATGTATTCCCGAAACCACAACTTACACCTGTGCACATAAGAAAACCAAATGGATGCTCACCACTCTGTTATAAAGGACAACTCAAAAAATATATAGCAAGGAAAACCATCTGGTCATATGACAAAGTAATGTCATCAAAACCAAGACAGTAATGATGGTCACAGCTATTACACGTCATATTGACAACCTGAAATCCATAACCACCAGAATGCACAGCACTTTGTGAATGGACAAACTGTCAGTGTCTATAACAGAACAAATGCTCCTCATATAACTTCACTGCTGTCTAAAACTAAAAAGACAAAAAATGACAAATTTTCAAGATGCAGACTTCATCAAACACTATAGATGAAAACTTGCAAGTCAAATATGACAAAGTCCTAGAGATGACCTGGTCAAAATTAACTATTGTTTTTCCAACAAGAGTAAGAATGATTCTGTCGCAAGAGATGAATGAACACATAGATAATCTTGCAATTATCCTTCTGGAAAATGGGATCAGAGGCAAAGAAGGGATGGTGAGTGGTGGACTACTTGTGGACATACCAAGAACATTTTTCCGCAGTGAAGTGGTCAATATACTTTCAACTATCATTCCAAATATCAGCTTCCCTAAAGCAATTGTCTTTCTTTTTGATGAATTTAAGAAGTGTCCAAATTCTGAGAATCTGTGAACCAGTTGGCCATATCTCGTTAGTTTGAGATATTTATGTACAAAATCTGAATTTATGTACAAAATTGTGAAAGAATAACTGGGTGCCATAAATAAAGACACATTTACAATATCTATGCATTTTAAATGTCACTTTTTTTCTGTTTTTTTTTTCAGTCACAAAATTCCCGGAGGAGAAAACCCTGTAAAAATTTTTTACAGGGTTTTCTCCTCCGGGTATTTTTATATACAGCTCTGAGGCTAAAATCTCATGCCACTGAATTTGAAACATTTAGGAAAGATCTTGATATTGTTTCATTCTTATCAAAGTAAAACAGATAATTCAGTGAATCAAGTTTGGATCAGGTCAATGACTGTACTGATCAGACTCTCATGACACTGTTGCAAACAAGGAGATGGCCAAACTGCAAGAACAATAAAGATGTCTCTTGCAAAGTTTCTCTACACCATTTTGTCATGGAAATGACAATGAAGTTTGGTATGACAGAATATTAGCATTAACAGTATCCTTCTCTTATATTGCTTCAACAGTTCACAGCAGTATTTAAATTTGTGCCCTGAAATTGAGGATTTCCTGGATCCTTAGTCCACATGGGATAAGCTTACATGAAAAAAAAAAAAAAAAGGAGAAAGAGAGAAAGAAAAAAAAAATCTTTTGATTAACACACCTGCTATAGTTCCATTGTTATAGTTACTATCACAGAACTAAGACAACTCTGCATAATATAAAAGCATATCTTGTATGCTCTGATATTAAATCCAAGGAATTCTAATGTTCTTCATTTTCTTTATGTCGCTAACAGAATGGAACTTGAAACAAACCAAAAAAAAGTGGGAGCAGTATATTGAAGAGTAAGCAACAACCACGAAAATTTTATTAAAAAAAAAAAAGGGCAGTAATTTTTGAAGAATAACCTATATCCACAGTCACCTCTGATTCCTCAGTGCTTTGTGACCTTAACATAACCTTATCATGATCTGACTGCAAGCTTCTCTCAAATTATCTCTTATGCCTGCTTACATTATACTTGACTGACGACTGACTGACTTTTTTGGGTTGTTTCCAATCTAAAAAAAAAAAAAGCACAAAAACTGCTGTTTTTACTGTTTCAGATAAATGATAAAAATAATAATACCCATACTTTTGTTTCATAGACAACCAGACTTTTGTTTAACACACAAAGAGAAAAATAATGTGTCACATCAGCGGACTCGAAAAGATAAGTGTGGCGATGAATGTATGACAAGTTTATTTTTTTTTTTGGTATGATATGCACTTTTTGTATCTACAAGGTTAGCCTTGTGCTGCTTGTTTCCTTTTTAGTTCCACAAAAAGAACAATACAAGCAAAAACATGACCAAAGCTTAGTTTCAAGGACCTGATTTAACACACAAAATGAAACAACTCCAGCTTTCACAATATTCCAATCTAATCACTTCACACCGCTTGCGTTTCCACACACGCTCTTTTATTATCATCCGTGTCTTTCAAAGTTTTATCTAGAATTTTGGCAATTATAAAACCCTTAATACTGAAAACAACGAGAAGAAATACACACTCTGTGTCCAGCCATAAGCAGCAAAAAAAAAAAAAAAACAAACAAAAAGAACAGCATTACAATATTACTCAGGTCAATAGTGAATTTTCTCTGATGAGAAGCAAAGGAAACTAAACCAATACTGAAATGTACTATTGAGTCAATTTTGAACAGCCTTCTAAATTATAACTGAATGCATTCAAAGACTCCCAAGGACAATCAACACCAATTGCACTATCCCCCTTTCGAAAGCTATTTCTCTAGTGGTGTTGGGAAGTTGCAATAAATGAAAACTAATTGTAAACCAAACCAAAACTAATGGCCAATATAGACTTTATACACGCATATAGGAACTGACCATTGTTTTTTGTCTGTGTCCGGGTTTAACGACACATCAGCATGATTACTGTTATACTGTGACAAACACAGTTAGATACCTTTACATCGTCAAAAAGAAGAAGAAAGAGAGCAGGATAAAAGACAGGAGCAAGGAGAGAGAAGAGATGTCACAACTGAAATGTTGAGGATGGCATGCCAAACGAGACATCCCACTGATGGCGGGCTTTCACCACCTGCAGGTGGAAGCAAAAAATCTAATTATATACACCTGGTTCGGGGGGGGGGGGGGGAGAACGACTGACCATAACAGAAACTAATAGAGACTTATAATAACAACCCTGCTTTCAATATCCAGAAAAAGATTTAAAATTACCAATCATGAATTGAACAGTTCAGTTTTGATCAGCTTGATGGTAGGAAACCATGCTCAAATGCCATAGCAAGACAAACTGTTTTTAGAAACTCCTGCTCTACATTTTGAAAAAATCCACATATACACATATAGTTTCTGTAATTATGGAGAAAAATTATGTTGCGACATATCAAAAGAATTCCACCTTTCAGAAGTTATCCATTTCACAACTGGACTACTGGACTCAAGATAGTCTATGCTGACATTTCTGCTACGAAATATCTATCCCTTCAGTCTCTCTGGCAAACCTCTCTGAGATACAGAAATCAATCAAGAACTAAGATAACTGATAAAATACGTTATCTATGTCACATAATATGCACACATATACACACGCATTAAAAAAAAAAAAAATCTAAAGGAGGGCATCGTGTCCTCAAAAAGAAGAAATTGGGGACATACTTTCCTTTCCAGTATCATTCCTAAGAAATGACAACAAATTTGAATGGATGAGTGGACATCACATTCAGATTTCATAGGTAAGAAAATTAACTCTAAATACCTTAAAAAAATATTTATGATGAAAAATCTACCAACAAAAGGACTGCCTTAAGTATATATGACAACCTTTGTACTTTAATTCATAGATTTTTCCCCTCTGTTCAAGAACCAATCAGGTTTCAAATGTGGAATCCATTTACTGTTTTGTATTTTTTATATCTGTGTTTTTCATGAAAGCGTTGGGAACTGGTTAGCTGTCTTTGTGGTCCTTTGAGGCATGCCAGTATCATGACTGACTCAAATAAAATATAAAATGACATACTGTGATGAACAGCTGTGAACCTCCGTTCTATCACTGAATCAAATAGAAGCTGTCTGAATTTCAAATAAAGGGATTAAATGATGCTATGGGATAAAAAACAAAAAAAACAAAAACAAAAAATAAATTCCTGTCTGGGCTCCACCCTATCTCCCTCATGCACAAAGAGTTCTGGACTGATCATAATCCCCAAGTCTCTTGTTCCATCCGTTATTGGATTTTTCTCTCAGTCTCATTCATAGTCGCACTTTCATACCCACAACTGTCGTTCCTCACCCAGCCAGGCTTTAATGCATTAACATTTTCTGTCTAGACAATTTTCCTTCATATTTTTTTTTTAAAACGACCTTTCTATGGCTACAGATCAATAACAGCACTGTGCACTGAAACCTCACAAGACCCTCACACTTGTGGTAATACAGCTAAGTCAAAACACGTAAGTCCACAGATTGTAGACAGAAGAGTTATCGTTGACAAATGTTGTGGTTCAGATGACCTCAATACCGGTCACGATACAGATACTGAAACCTGATACATATATCATTTTGTCAGGATGGGTACATAAATCTCAGCACACAAGAAAGTAAAGAGTATGGACTAGAGACAATGAGCAGAGAGGAAATAAACCTGAAACTATTTCAAATTGTGCGAATAAACATCTCTAAACTCTTACACTAATACATGTTTATTGCTTCATGCTAAGTATATAATTCTTGTAACACTATGAAAATGAAAAAGGAAGATTGAAGACAGAGTGGTGACAAAATAGTGGGAAATATCTGGATCTGACTGATATCTTCATTTCAAACTCTGAATGTCCATATATTATTGTTCTATTTTACTTGCTATAAATAATAGTTGTTGTAATGAAAGAAAGTAAAAAAAGTGGTAGACAGTGGGTGGAGCAGAAGTCAACAGAAAATGGTTTGATTCAATATCCCAATGCACATAATTTTTGTTACACGCATACAAAATTAACAACTGAGAGATGATTGTCTTGTGAACTCATAGAGAAAGTTGAAAAAGGATGATACGGAAGCTGCAGTGTTGCAAATATGATTAAAAGAAAAAAAAAAAAAAAATTTCTGTATCCCGCAACTTGCCGGCCAATGAAAGCGAGCGAAAAGCTCTGGCGTCAAATAGTCGCCCCTATGGGAGCATCATGGCCACCAATTTTCAACAAGAAGCTGAAATGTATTCAGAAATGATGATACAAGCAATTCTGGGACTTTCTGTTGGAAAATCTGAAACAACCAATCATTGGCCAGGCAATCCTCATCATTGGCAATCCACCACTGGTTGGGAATCCCTGCCTCCAAGAGGATATGATGCAACCTAAGGTCAACGGGCACTATTCTGGGACCTGGCGAACTCCCTGATGCTCAGACAATATTTTGCTTCAGAGAGATGAGACCATTTTTTTAACTTCTACTTCCACGGACAGACGGCAGAGACTAGCAATAGTATTACTGAATATCAGTCTTTTTCTCAACCAGGACAGTGGCAAACTAGGTCCCACCTTCTAACACCATCATACCCTTTGTCTTTTCCGTGACAGGTCAATGGATCACAGATCTCCACTCAGACTCATCACAAGTTTATCCTTCTATTCCATGAGTAGCCTTCCCATGTTACTGTGGTTTAACCCATTTGTTTCTTTCCTTGTGAACTACATCTTTTGGCCTGGATCTGTCTGGTGGTCTAACATTTGGCTTTTTCAGCATGTGCATGTACATGCATATCATTATATTTCTTGCTTCAGATCTTTCTCAAACATGTGCAAGTAATAACCAGGACCACTAAGAATTTTCCACAAATATAGTTCCATATCTTGTCATATTTTGGGAATAATGGTTTAGAGATCCCTAATCATTATATCCCCCTCCACACCCTCCCCTCCCATAAATGCACGGACAGTGCAATTTATAACTCATTCATGTTGACCCAATGCTCATTTGCTGTTACCGAGAAGCTGTAATAAGAGCTCCCTGCTATACGACAAAGTGGCATTTTTATTAACAGACACAACTGCTCCAGCACAGGTACGACAACAGCTGTTGTCACAGAGCGGTTACCTATCCACTTCATGTCACGAGCTGTCTGGTCTGAGCCTGTCTGGTTGATATTATTGTCCTGTCTGCTCGTTTTTTTTTTTTTTTGGTTTGATCTTTGCTTTTGTCTCTCTCTTTCTCTTCTCTCTGTCTGCAGCCCTTGAACTCCGCACCGAAACAAATCTCTACTAAATTGACCACTTTGTCTGGCTGCAGACAAATATTCTGTTGCGGTGGGGTTGGGGGGTGTAGTCTGAGAGTGACTTTTCAAATGCTTGAACTAGGGATATTTTATGCATTAAATTCGTGTTCAGCATGTCCAAATTAGAGGGAAAGTGTGGAAAAAAAATTTTGTTTTGCATCCAGTTGCCATGACAATGCCGCCGTATTGGATTTTGTGTTTTGAAAAGTAGGTATCTTCAAAAGCTTAAGGCTTCTGGAGTATTAAATGGAATAGTGTGAAATTTTGCACTATGTGAAAGACCAAATGCACTTGTTTTTTGTTTATATCTCAAAGAATATTTTTAAAAAAAAACGTTAAAATGTGTGTATCAATGGATGAAAAGTTTTCACAATCTTCCATCAAATATCCAATTTCCCTCCCAAATTATGAAAAAAGCGATGCATTTTATGAAAACACTTGCTATGGAGGATATTTATTCCAAATTTAAAGGCAATTGGTTGAGAAATAAAAAAGGCTTGGGGAAAAAAGTGAAGAAAGCATACACATTGAGAAAATTGCAAATTGAACTTTCTTATTCTCTCTTTACAGTCCTTAGTGGTGCTATGTTCATGCTGTTTTGGGGCATAAGGCATATATGTTTCTGGCCTCATCCATTTTTTTTTTCTTCAGGTAAGAGAAGAGTTCAAAGTGTGTAAAAGTAGGAAAACCCCATTTTTGATATTTTAGTCCCAAGACCTTATCTCTAACAAAAACGCTTTCTGTTGTATCTGCCAGAATTAAGCTCTGCGAATGTTTATATGTTTGTCACTGTCAGGACAGTAGAACAAAAACCACAAAAATAAAGTCGGGCGAATTAAAATTGGATTGAAATATCTGCTGAGACGAGGCTTTAGGCCACAACGATGACAGAGAAGATTGCATGATTCACCAATTTGATAAAAAGCAGAAGAAGACAATTTCAAAATTCCCCATTTCCTATATTTCATTGCATGTAATAGTCATAAATATTCAATGACATCTATCTATGAGTAAAAGTCTTTCATCTACATGCAAAAATTGTTTCGGACTTTCTTTTATTGTCAGAGTATCTAGTGCAAAAACTCTCTCCCATTGTTCTCAGTAACTCGCACAGACCCAGACACTGTAATAAAAAATGTACTAAGTATTGCTCTCTTCAGACAAAGGGCCATGAAAAGACACTGAAACCAAATATTTGTATCTGAAAAATTAAATCTGGATTTCTTGATAAAACTGTCTCCATAACTGAATGGGCTTACAAGTACTGGCAACACAATAATAAATAAAATTAAAGAAACAATTTCAGAGTTATGTCATGAAAATGGCTTCTCAATTGATAAGGTCTCTGAGTTATATCTTTCAAATACTGGAAATGTTAAAATAACTAAATGAAGCGATTCATCGCTCCCTCGGCCCATAATTGCTGGGGACAAGTTCCTACGTTCAACCTGTCATTGGTTTAGGTATTTTGGCTATATTTTATATACACGTAATCTTTTTTGATTTATTTAGTAAAGTTAACTGTGCTAAAATATCACTTCCTTTAATTAGTTTTAAAGCTGTTCATGGACTTAGAAAAACAAAATGTGATAGTTAATGATGGATAATTGTTGAATACCACCCATTCCAGACAAAGGAGACCAGAATGAACATATACACACACATGTAAATATCAACTCAATTTGTTTGGGAGGTAGAGCTACATTCTTGGGCTATTTTCTTTAAAACTAAATACCATGCCAATTTCAAATCTGGTCAGAGTAATCACAAAAATGTCACCTCACATTTGATGTGAAAAAAAACTCCATACTTAAGGTTATTCCTCTTGAAAACTAATGTTGTGACATTTCCCAAACCCATAAACAATCTATAAAACATGTAAAAAATTGGCAGAACAAATTCAATGTGGTGGTATTAACACAGGTGGATGACAGATTGAAGACAGAAAAGAATCCTCTTTGAAAGGCCAGTTGAACAATTATCATTAAAATTCTCAAAAGTATCACATTCAGGATGTAAAATACACTGAGCTAGAGCTCAGTGCCGTATGTGTTGTTTTATCACACCAGTTCATCTATGTGTTGAGTTTCAAATTCTATTTTCTAGTCCAAATATAGAAGCCCCGGCAATCACAGATCTGACTCAGTACGGAGACCCTTACTTTGGCACACACATTCTTTTGATAAGGCCACGCAAACAAACACTGTTGTGGTGTGACCTGATGTTTGACAGACAGTAATGAGTCACTGTCACTTCTGTCAATGGATCAGGGACCACATCAACAGCTTCTGTCATATCAGATATCATCAGCTGTCAAAACATCTTACTGTTTTTCATCATTCAAGCTCAGTTTGCAAACAGTTTCACAATAACTACTATATCAGTTTACTGAATCTTTCACAAACATTTGCTTCCTAACTATTAAATTTAAATTTTGTGTTCAAACATTTGATTCAGTCAAATTAGCAAGGTCCTAGCCTTGATCAGTACTAGCTTATAGTTTCTGCCTTCTTTCCTTCATTTTTTTTTTTTCATCAAAGATGTCATCCTACTACCTTGCCTGGTCCATCTATATTGATTTTTTCACATGATTCTCTACTGATTTATCAAGTCATCAAGCCTTCTATCTAAAACTATGACAACCGATAATTTTTCACAGCCTGAGGACAAATGCTTTTAATGGAGAAATAAAAAATACTCCTACCACAGATTTAGATCAACACAGACTGAAACTTCATGGAATTCAATTGAGTTTGTCTCCAGTTTCTTACAGTTTTTCATAAATGTCTTATCTAACTTCAACTATGTGGATTCCTTTTATTTCACTAAGACAACTTAGTGCAAGGAAAATGAATGAAGTTAATCAGACTCAAAAAGATTTAAAAAAAAAAAAAAAGCCAATTAAAAATGTAAAAAAAAATTGAATCAAAACTTCTAACAGGGTATCTCTAAAAATAATTTAAAAAAAATAATAATAAACAAATGAGAAGAGACACTGAATTACATTTAACTACGTTTTTTTTTTCACACCTGTAGTGAGAAAATTAAGCTAGAAAATAGGTTCTGCATCAATCTACATGTTTTGTACAACCGCATACATTACTTACAGGACACAACTTTCTTTTTATCATACATTCGAATGGATTTAGTGTTCACCCGATCATTGCTTTTGTCAGAATACCTATATACCTCCACAACAAATAAACTTTTGTATGCTTATGTATACTACACTGTATTGTCCGACAGTTTTTTGTATCAAATTTCAAAATAATGTGATCCACAATTTTCATTGCCATTTTACATCAGACTGTGGTACAGAAAGACAGAAACATATGAGTAATAACAATTCCTCCACTGAAAATCAGAGTAAAAAAAAATAAAAATATCCTCATATATATAGTAGTTCATGTCTACATCTGACAAAACATTTCTTTGTGCGATACTCCTCACAATTCAGAGAAAATGTACGCATTTAATTATGTACGAAAAAGATAGCCAGGAAGGAAGTGACACAACATCAACTTGAAAATGGAGTAGGCCTATTTCAAAATAAATAAATAAATGAAAAACAAATAAGCAACGTTTCTCTGGAAGACCTTGTTATAACTTTTATCTGATATCTCCAGGAGGTCCAGTTTCACTATACCAAACAGTAACTGAATTTACACCATACATCCTAATTGCCATAAATCCTAATTATATGATTCCAAAGCCAGACATGATCAAAGCCTTGCTAGAACTACTTCACAATAAGGCAATAACTCCATGACAAAACTGGGAGAGATAAAAAGAAATAGAGAATTTAAAGGTTAGGAAATGTAGACCACAGCATTTCCTTGCATTCTTTTTTCTTCCCAGACACATCAAATGCTATCCCCTCTTTTCCCACCACCACATACACACCACACAAAAACCCACACCTTTGCCCAATTCCACCCAGTTATTTTCACCAATTCACCAGCCAATATTACCAGACAGTTGATGTAGTGAGGGTGAAAGTGTCAAATAACTCAAGCCTGTAACCTCTGGTTTTCAAGTCCTTTTCTACCAATAATTATTTTGAATTGGAGCCTTGAACTAGATTGTTATATAGACATATTTTTCCAACACAGAAAATAGACTTGAAAGTTAGTATACATTTCTATATAACATATGCAGACAGAAGATGCAGAGTCCAATATGTTACTCTTGACAAGCTTCAATTCTCCTTGTTCAACCTGAAAATATAGATCAAGATCTAACCGATTATAGGCGACTTGATTCAAAATAAGAACTATCCGCCCTGTCTCTAAATCCTACATTAAATGTGCTAACACAGGAAAATATTTTTGCTATCTATTAAGTTTCTTGGACAATAGGCCAGTCTTGAGATCTGTTCAGATTGGAGGCTGAATCAGGTTATTCAACTCAAAACTGTCTGTTCATTCAGCCTTTTCGACTATTCAACCCTGGGCTGGGGTACAAAGAAAGGGGACAAATCAAGCTAAGGATCTCTCAGACAGCTGTGGCCTCCTCCTAGTTGGCTGGTTGGTTAGTTGGTTGGTGAACTCAGTGCACATTAAGTGGGATCTCATGAACTACTGCTATGTATAGCATCTGTGATACCCCAACAGGTGGGTTATGACTTATAAATTTCTTTTACAATAAAAGTATAGATTTCATATCAATCTTAAGTGAAGATCCCCCTTCACTCAATTCCCCCAACATGTCTATGAAAAAAGTACTTATGCATGAAGGAGAACTCAAAAAAAAAAAAAAAAAAAAAATAGTGAAAATAAAAAAACACAAATGCTCATACACACAAAAAATATATCACCAAAAAAACAAAAAGGAGAAAGAAAATGAAAGGTTTATAGCAAACGGATTTTCTGTCTGGTGCATGAGCAAAAAATTATTTCCTTTTCCCTTTGACTCCGTTCCAATAATTTGAATATTTGAGACCTCCTAATAAGTAATTTTTCTTCATCACTTTCAAACCTAAATAAGAAAAAAAGTCACAGTAGGTTTATACAATTCTATATTTTAATCCTCTCATGAAAACAGACCCAAGCCACCACAAAGTATAGCAAAGCCAGACTCAAGCTTGTGTTTCAAGTACTTGAAGGGAACCAGATTCTTCTGTGCTCAGGCTGCCAATACAAATATTTTCAACTGCTCTTGTCAAGTGTCAGTCTCAAGATCCTTAACCTCCACATACTTTCCTTCCCAAAACAACATGGAACCCTTTCCTTCTTCACAACTGATACAATGATTGGTGCCAATTTTCACCGAAAACTAATAGAGAATCCATAGCCTTCGTGACGGATTATTATATCAAGAAAGGGCAAACCGTTACCCTGTGACTCAAAGAATATGGCAATGTGTGCACCCATAGACATACTATTAAAAGTATCCCATATGTGCACCTAAATGTCTGCATTTTTGAAGACTGAACAGGAAAAGAACAACAATAATATAATGTATTATTCTGATGAATGTACGACTAGGATCAAATACCTTCCTGAATTTACTATCCCATTATTATTGCCTTATTAGAATAACATGCAATATAATACATTTTTTCCAAGATATGTAACCAGAAACACAGATCTTCATATTTATGTAACGATTTCTGTGCTAAATTTCAAATAAAAACACTCAGCAGTTTTCAAGTCCTCAAGCCTGTTAAGGGTTTTGTTGTAGATTTATAGTATAGAATGGCATGAAATTTAGAAAAACTGATATCCATCTAGGACTACTAATAGCGGTAATTCCTTCAGGATAAGCATGAAGTTATCACTAGACAACATAAATATAAGTAACAAATGAAACTCTATGCAGTAGATACGGACACAAAAAATGATCTGCAAGCAAGTTTAAGACCCAGATTTGAAGCCATATCTCAACACCAGTTTAAATTTATATTAATTAAAAAAAAAAAAATTTTTTTTTGGACATCTTCATCACAATTTAAAATTTGAAAGGTGTTGCTTTTAATTTCACTTGGAACTCACCAGCCCAATAATTGTTTTAAATATTTCCTACTACAAGAGTTTCTTTCCGTATGATTTTAGGTTTCTATTCTCCTACTTCATTTTGCTGTTTGACCCTAACTTTTCAGTTTCTTTACAAGTACAGATGAACTAAAATAGCATTTAAAATATTCTATGTACATTTATGAATTGATCAATGTTCAAAAAAAGATCTATAAAATCAAAGGCATGACCAAAAATCTTTAAACTGTCATGCAACTTTTTTTTTTTTTTTTTTGTAACATTTCTTGGACACATGAATTTAAGAGACTTTTCTGAGACTATCTACTATTTAAAAAATAAAGTAAAACCCATCCCTTTTTGAAAATATCATAAAAATTACCTACCTGCAGGCAAACATTAAAAAAAAAAATTTTTCTGAAGCATCCTACAATCAAGCATCATGGCTAGATCTACAACTCTGACTTCAAATTAAAATGGCTGCCACACTGACATTTCCTACATATCCCATGCCACATACAAACAATTATGTAAAGACTGGTGGTATCCAAATGCTGAAAGCATTTCTTTCTATGTTATGTGATTTTAAAAGCATATAAATATAAGAAAAAGTAAAAACAAAGAAAAAAAAACAACACCACCAAAATCTAAAAATAATAGAAACAACTATCTCAACTACGACGTAAATTGGCAAAACTGGTGAAAGTAAAATCTTTCTGGTTGTTCTTTGTGAAAATTAGGCATAACCTCCATAAAATTCAAACTATTTAATAGAAACTGTTTTTTTCTTTTCATAGCAAATTGAAAAAAAAAAAAAAAGAAAAAAAATTGTTTATATCTTGGAAACAATCTTTCATTTAAATTTCAAGCAAAGTCAAATGTTGAGCACCATTCTATACTAACCAAGCCTTTCATTTATCCCATGACTGCATGTCTTGTGAGGGAAAAACTAATCTACGTTTGTGATTTCTCCTCCCTCTATTTTGTCTTTGAATTTTTCATGTATCTTAAAATAATTACTGAAGATTTTGAATAAAATTGTGAGACACTTCTTCAACTAAAGAGTCAAATAAGACCAATACAGTGAAGTTTGAATTTGAAAAACCATTGTCATCAACCACAATTTTAAAAAAATTTTGAACACTCTTCTTTGCACTGAATAAGCTTTCCAAAGACTACTATAAATATGTCAAATGGACAAAAATTGTTCAGACGATTATAATGAGTCAAAAAGTTGAATTTCTTGCATTCTACATGAACAGTATGTAAAGTTATTTGTACTTAATCTCCAATCCATAGACCAGCAGAATCTCTTTTATTCCTGGTTCAATGCACAGAGATAATATTACCCCTAAATTACTATGGTCACTAATATAAAATAACACCGTAAAATAAGATAAAAATTCTTCAATTTCATCCGATCAAATCAACAAATCCATACAAAAATTCAGATGACAAGACAGTTCGGTTTTCCTTGCGTCTCGATATTGTTGCACCTGAACGTTTTATCTCAACCAAACCAGCAATGAAAAAGAAAATTTCACACTCTTCATCAACAGACCAGGCTAACAGTGTTTTTCATGTCTATTCAACTTCAGAAACTTTTACTTTAAGATTCCTATTCTGTTGTTCTCAAAGAATGAATTCCAGTATTTGGAATATTAAGTGGTAAATGAAACAAAACTAACTGGTGAAATCGGAAATTCTTAGATACGAGATCAGCTACATCTTGTAAATAATGTATTCCATACAGCTCTCTTACTGTAACAACTCTATGCAACATATTTCTTGTACACCACTTCCAAATTTTTTTAATAAATAAACAACATTAAGATACTGAAAAATTAAACAGAAACAAAGCATTGTATCTCTTTTTTTCGTAATAATTTTTTCAATCAGAAAATATAAATCACTTGTTATTGTATTAAAAATCTATGTCTGGAATACTGAATTTTTTCATTATTCAAATTTTAAATTAACACTTTTCCAACAACTTCCACAGGATTATTCATAAAACTTAGAACACCTGGAAACACTATCATTTTCCTGCCAAATCTAAGTTCAGTCCACTTTAAGAACTACATAAAGTAACACTAGTCTAAAAATCACAAAATAAGAATGGCTAACTAGGAAAAAAATGTGCAAACTCTTTTCAAAACCGTTGTAATCTCAATCATCAGAAGACTGTTTTCCTCCACACAAAATCATGATAAGCTCTCTTGGCACGGCTGCCAGACGCTTGGCGGTTAAAACACTTCACTTCTTTTTTTATTTACTAGCTCCAGCACACATATGTCTGAATCTCGATTTTTAAAAGTGGGAGAAAAGAGTAACTCAAGTTTTCAGACTAAAGATTCCCGTCTGTCTGGTCCCGGAGTAAATGGCAAGTCTGATGTCCGAATACGGGGTACAAGGAGTAAAGCCTAACAGACTGAAAAAAAGGGCAGACCAGAAGAGGTAATGTACGAATGGTGGCATTGACCCAGACAGACAATGGGTTCGGGGCAGGTCCTTACATCAAGCTGTCTGCAAAAGAGAAGTCAAAATCCATTCTGTGAGAAAACAGCAGCCCCCGAATATGCAGTGGTCCTAACTGGCACCTGTGTTTCATGGTCCTGGTCCGAGGGACATGGTCACTTTCACCCAACTGACCGATAGACTACGTGCACTGAGGCCGCCGCACTACTTTCACTAAGGAAGCACTGGAGAAAACAAAATGGCGCGTCCTGCTTCTCTGGGTCTGCATAGCGTCTGGCTAAGAGAACGCGCAAATCATAGAAGAACGTACCGTAAAGGTTCAATTCGTAAATGACAAAATATCCTGAAAATGATTACACACCCATTTAATCTGTCTCTTCAGTTTTCTATACATGGTTATCGTGACGAGATAACACATACAACAATAGTAAAATTCCACATATTTGATAAGAAATTTAAAAAATATCCAAGCGACGAAGCTGTCGATTAGCTAAGATCTTTTTGTTTTTTGGAGGGGTTAAATCGAGGCTGGTGGCGCACACTGCCGTGAAGTAGAATAGAGTGCATGGGCGGTATGACACAGCGGCATGGCGCAAACTCATAGCGTCTCTCTATGTTGACACGTCTGGACAAAAGTTTCAATCCACAAGAAATTTTAACACCAAATCTCACATTTTAATGATCCCTGGAAATCATCGCGAAATAAAAATAACAAAGACGTCAGGAGCGCTCTGCAAAAAATCCTACACCCTCATATTAAAAGATCCACATGGTTAATTTTGTCTGAATTTAAGAGAAAAGAAAGAGGCGGTGAAACGAGACAAGCCAGACAGACCTGAAATGCATGTCGTCCCAGTTTCCCGCCCACCACCTCCCTCCCCTCCACTGCAACAGCAGCAAATCAGCGTTTTATGCAGTGAAGCAGGCAGGTTGTGTAGAGGGCTGCACACAACTGTGCAGCCACAGCATGTGAGGCATGCACCACACCATGCACCCAGACAGCAGTGGGGAAACTAGGTTAGTGATATCACTAGGCCAAAGGCCTTATTCCTCTCCCCTTTCTTCCTTCTGACACAAAGCCAGATAGGCACACACTCCAACATAGAGGCATACATACAGATTAACACACTGAGCAGGAACATGTATTTTGTCTGGCTGTGTGCCTAGTTATCACTGGCTGAGAGAGAGAAGAGAGGGAGTAACTGAGACAGAGAGAACAGCGCTCTACACAAATGCGCCATAGAAATTGTGTAACATAGAAAATATGGCGGACTACAACACATGTCCGCATGATGTGTGCCAATTTTGCCTACTGCACTGCTGACTTTTCAGAGTGAAAACCGACTTGGCAAAGTGATGTATGCCAGTGTATTTTACTGCCTTTTCACAAAACACTGCGTATTACCTGTCTCTTTGCACAGTCACCCATGCTGTCAATGGTGCTCAGTCATGCATTTATCGTGACACTTTCAATCAGTTTATCTTTTTTAAACAAACTGGAATTTTCAACAAACCCATTTAATTGAATTTCTTCCTAGGAAATCAGAAAATTATTTAAAGGCTACAATATGACTACACTTAGAAAAAAGGATGCCTTAAAATACAGAATTCTACACATCCTGAGAAGAAAAATGTCGAAGTTTGAAACAACTCAACACAAACTCAACAAAACATACAGGCCTAAAATGTTTTGTCATGAAACTGAAAGTATGCTTTCTGTTTCAAATCAAGGTCTTAATAAACTGACAACTATACAAACCAGACAATAAAGATGATAGTTCAGAACATTCCCTCAAAAGAGATGCACAGAGAACATTTAAAGACTCCAGGGCATTGGATTTAAAAACATAGAGAAAGCAGCACGAGCCCGCGAGAGAGGACAAAACCTCTTCTTTGCTCCCAACTCCTGCCTCTCACCTCAAAGAACATGCTTTCCCTGATGGAAAGGAATACATGAAGTGTGTCGATTCCCTGCATGTTGGAAAATCAATACGGCTGGTGGCATGCATCACAACTGGCTTCTGTGCCATGTAAGAAGAACTCAGTTTGAAAATCCAAGGAGGAAACTATGGTGTGAGATAAAAATCTAATTAAAGACTAATAATTAATTTCAGAGTGGTTCGAGGAGCACCCCTTTGTACAATCTTGGTACCAACGGAAATTACTTCTTATCTATGAATTATGTTTTCTTTCAAAACATAAAATCACACATAAAAAAGACCTCACTCCACATGTTTACATGCTGTTGTCAGAAAGCGGGGCCTGAGCTTTGAAAATGAAACCTTAACAAGAATGAATCCTACCATGGTCATTTATAATGTTTTATCTCACCGACTGCGCATGTGACATTACTGCTTAAGAACACATAGTCGTGAATTAAAAGGTAACAGCAATCCTACCTGTAACTCCCCGACTCCTGGGACATCCAGAAGAGAGGAAATCAAAGCTATAGTTAGCCATCCATAGCTGGTAGGTCCACAAGCTAGTTAAAACTAGGCTTTCCTTCTTATGGGTTTGTATAAGGTTTAAGATGTAAAAAAAATCTTAAAAGGCTGAAGCCATGCCAGCACTGAAAACACAGAACTCCATTGTACAGCTGAGTGATATGGCTGATAACAGCACTAGTAAACCAGATATGCACCAGTCATGTGTTTGATTTTTTTCCTCCCCCCCTTCTGACTTGTCTGTGTGAGACTGGTGGCCTATAGACCCAGTCCCCCACTCACCAGCGGTCGCTGCTTGCCCGCTCGCTCTGTCTGGGTCATTGATCTGCTGGGGGAAATTTTTCCTTAACAATAAACTACTAGTCTAGTACAAAAATGTGTTGTCTGGTTTGCTCTATAATTCACACATCCTCACTCCTAGAACAACAAATTAACCATCAAGAAATGACTACAGATTTCACACTGTACTTCACAACCTTCACAGTCATCTTACAAGATGTATGCTTACACAGTATGGGAGTTCCTCACAGCACATGGTGTTTTTTAAAAAAGTAGCAAAGGGAAATAACAAGGTAGAAAAGATGGGAGACATGTACGAGGCCCAATGCACGAAAGAAGGTGTACACATGCATAATATTACAGGGCAGACAAGGCGAGACACCCAACTGCACAAACTGTGTAGTAAGTAGGACCATAGTTCTTGGCTCCCCTGACTTAATTTTTAAATTTGTTTTTTTCTCTTTCTAACGCAGCTCTAACTCTCGCCAGGTGGCGCGACATGCCAGCAATGTGCATGTAATGCTTCTATCAGAAGAAAGAAACTGGTGGGGAGTTAACTGTGGATTTACACTTTTATTATTTTGTTTTTTAAAGCAAAGCCTTCAGGACAGAGAGAGCACGGGAAGGGAAGCAAGGAACAGACACTTTGAAACTGGGTCACTGCACACAGATAATGCATGTGTGCAGTATGCAAGCCTACATGCAGTAACACTGGGCTTTAAGTGTAAGAAAAGGCGGGAAGGAAGAACAGGCTATGTGAAAACAATTTTTTGATAAACAGATCAGGTAGAATACTGTTCTGTCAAATGAATGATAGTTTAAAAAGATGTGCTGAGGCAAAGTTCAAAGGAACACAGACTGAAAATTGATATTAATGGTTCAATGCCACTTTGAAATTATGGAAGTTTCTACACAAAGACAGAGATGGAAATAATTTAGTATCCTATTTTTTTAAATAATATGCCTTGAAACACTATGAACTGGATTTTGAACATTTTAAAAAAAAGAGACTAGTGCCTTGTAAATAATCAAGCTGGCCTGTTCATCTGCATTTCTTTGTAACACTTTAATTTAGCTTTCTAATTCATTAAATTAAAGAGCACAGACGTTTATATTTTCATAAAGAGTGCCTAGTTAGTTCTATTAAAAAGCTTTAAACAGCACATTGTTCATCGATAAAAATGAATACTCATACTCACTTAGTTAACAATTCCTAAAAATAGCAAATGTGCTAAATAATTTAAAATTTCAAAGTATTAACTCCCCATCTGGAATATTATGCTTTTGATTTTGAAACCATTTCATCCAAATTAATTTACACTCTAAAAAGATAACAACTCACACAAAATGCACTGTATTGGGGGAGGTGGGAGACTAAAAATTGATTACCTTTCTGTACAATTCTGACAGCAAATGTGGTCACAAGGACAACTCCATCCCCACATGATTTTGCTCAAATTTTTGGGACATTTAGATTAGATTACACCTCCAACATTTAATAGTGATAGCCTCTTTGCTGAAGTCTCATTTGTGTAGTATAAACCACAACTAATAATTGTGGCACTATTTAAATCCCTGTTCCAATTACCTATAATTTCGTGACAGGATGTAGACTAGACCTAGATCAAGGTCTAGATTCACTGCCTTTGGATGAAGCAGTGAATTTTTCCAGATCCAGATCTGAGCTTGACTTAGGTCTGGATTTAATTCTGCTGTGATATAATAGAACATGGTTAATAGGCTGGCAACTGCATCTGGTACTGGCTTGATAGAACTGAAATGTCGATGAGTCTTGAGTGAACAGAAGAAGCACATCTTGCTTACAAGCGGTCATGATGAAGTTGGATGCTCTACCATGGTCAGTATAAATGGACGCCATTTCTCTAACAACGGAACAGGATGTGCATTAGATCTACGTCTGCTGGAGTGTTTCCAGCCAGAATCCGTGGAGCCCATTCGAAGTCTACTCATCAGAATTTGGGGATGGCAATTTCCTTATGTCCTGGGTAATTAAAATGTTTTGTATACAAATAAAAACGCCGATAATTTAAAAATTTACTGAGACCGTCAAAGTTTAATTTCTATTTTTTTTTTTCGATCTAGAAAGTCTTGATCTGTATGGAACAGAGAGGCACCAGACCTCAACTACGTTGTATTTAGGGGTAGTGGATCTAGTCAAAAGTCAGTGAAGTCTTTAGAGTGGTTATGGTTTTTATAAGCTTTTCAACCTCCTGTAGTGGTGGTTATCTCAGCTGTCCACAACCGTGGTAAAAAAATAACATAACAGAATAGTGTATAACCACTCGTATAACTTTAGAGTGGACAATCACTTTTTCGTAATTATAGCCATGGTCGTACTTTCGTCCTATGGAATATTATTATTTAATAAAAAATGTCAGAAGCTGATCACCATATTATTAAATTTTGTTTCAGAACAGGTCTGCGAGTTGGGTCTACATATTTCTGGTGGAAAAACTGACTTAGTGCAATCTAATACTTTTTGTATAAGATGTAATCTCCAGAACGTTACTTTGAGTCTGAATATTTGGAACCTTCGACTCTATAAGTTGTTCTGCCCATGAACTATAGGGTGCACATCTTCGACCGCAAAGGGAATATAATATATATACCATAACTTCTAGGGTCGATATCAATTTCAAATGTGACACTGATCACTTATTAAGTTTTATAAAAGCTTAAAACAGGCTTAAAAGATGCTAAAGAGAAAAACGGAACCAATGGGTTTCAATGATAACAGAAACTAGTCCGCTCCATTATTAGTTAATTCATCTTTGCAATGAGAACAGTGAAGGCCTATTTTACAAATTGATTTAAAACAAAAAATAATTCAAAACTATGATAACAATGACTATGAAGCAAGATATCACTGACAACGATACTGGATAAATAGTCATAAAGAAGAAGACTATGAATGAGTATTCATCGGCACATGGAGAAAGACGATAACAAGAAGAAAAACAACATCGAAAAGGATGGAGTTCAACGGGAGGGGGGGGGTGCAGGGAGAGCAAAAGGGGTAGGGAAGGAGAAGGGGAATTGGAGACAGATGAGTCATTCTGTTTGTCTGGGTTATCGTGAAACACGGCGTGATTTCGAATAGCCGCGAAGACGTGGAATGACATCATAATTCACTTTGTTTAAGTTCGACTCGGGCTTTGGCTGTATATGGGCGCTCTCGATCTCTGGATTTTTGTTTTGTTTTATCATTACAAATACGCACAAAATCTCGGTGAGCACTTCAAATACTGTCACTTTTCAAAAGTAAAAGTTTACTTTAGTCGTTCAAACCAACTATAATCTTCGTAAAGAAGAAAGAAATCATTGTAATCAAAAGTAATAATTAACTCGATTCTTGTAAGAGCTGTGTAAAAGTAAAACGCATTTTTTTTTTTGTTTGGTTCCCCAAAACTAGGGACTATAATAATATATCGCTTTGACTTATTTAAACAAAATTTTACTTCAGCTGTAGATAAATTTCCTAAGTGCAAAAGCTACCAATATAAAAAATTCAACAACAACAACAACAACAAACAAACAAACAAACAACAATGACAATGATAGTAAAGACAGCCTTCTTCAGGCTATCACCTCAATCCTAAAAACTAGGTAACCAATTGCCAACATAATCACGTGACAAAAACTGAGACCCCAAACAAATAACATTTAAAGAAAAATCTATATCTATGCACAATGACCTGAGGAGAAGCGTGGCATGAGATTCGATCAGACATAAGTATGATGAGAGAAAAGGCAAATGGTACTAGATGTAAGTGATCAGTTTCAAGTGTTGAGAACAGTCGAGTTTTTTTTAAACCCCCCCCCCCCCCCAGCTAAATTTTGGACGTACAAGTCAATACTTCTAGTTTATATCAGTTTTGTGTTCTTTTTTAAAAAATATATATACCAAGGAAGAAGAAATAATACAAAGACTAGTCTTGTAAACATGGCAGGGCTGACAAAAATAAAATAAAACAAAAATTATAAAATTAATTTAACTCTGGGGGAAGGGAAGAGAAAGAAAGAAAAGAATCCACTCAGTACTATAATAATAATAATAATAATATTGCATTCAACTAACATATTGAGCGTTGCCAGTCTAATACTGTGTTTACGCGCCGCACTCAAACATCCTAAAACAAACAAACAAACAAACAAACAAACAATGAAAACGAACATTCAATGTTTCAGCTGTGCGACTGTTCAGATTTTATGGAGGCCTGCATATACAAAAAGTGAACCTACTTCTAGCACGTGACAAGTACTGTTTTTAATTTGGGATACCGCAGACGTGACAAGGAGGCAGCACACGATGGTTATGATTTCATGCACACGAGCAATAATGGATGTAAAGTGTTCTACCTGCATACAACCAAGTATATGTGTTACATACAGGCTGTGTTACATACAGGCCATCCTCAGCGCCGCAGTATTTCTTATTAACTTCTTTTTTTTAAAAACTATTTTCATTTATTTAACACTTTGATTGCCAAAGACTCAATAACTACTTCATAAAATTTGTAGATACATATGAATAAACGCTAATAGACGTCGTTCTTCCAAAGGGTTAATTATTAGAGGTTATTCTTAGATCTATGACACAATATTTCGTCAAACTGTACTGTACAACATTCCAGGGGTATGAAAATATTTTGGCAAGGAAAATGTTAAGCTTATTTTGGAAGCACAACATTTTCATTTTGTTAAAGTTGTTTTAATTTTTCTAAATTCAAGAGTGATAGAAATAAGAAGAGCCGTTCAACGACAGCAATAACAAAACGCCCAACACACAAAAGACAGACGGCTATCACCATGAATGATAGGTTCAGTCTGTAAGTTGTTCTGTAACATTTTTACAGACAAAGCCCCTACATTATGCGTGCATGAGTGTGATTTCCTGCAGTTATCAGAGGTGACAATGATTTTGGCCCATTTATAAGAAATAAGAGAAAAAGAAAACAACAACAACAATACTATCAAAATACCAGCCGAGTCCTCGCTGTTGCGACGTTAATAACGTCTTCTTGTGCAACGTTTAGCTGATAAAAGGTCTACGGTAAGGCTATTAACTTCGTACAAAATGTAAATCTAATAAATATCGAGGTAAGTAACCAAATATCATCGCTAGCCTGCAAAAAATATACACTGAATAGAAAAAAAAAAGTTTTTTTATCATTACTATTAATGTTATAGCTTTTTAAAACAGCAATTCCTACTATCTCTCGAAATCTGCCTCTTGCATTGCAGGCCTCTGTGCATCTATTGTAATGTGTATTTCTCAGAAATAAGGAAATTAAGTTCTGATTTCATCTGTCTGGGGCCCAAATACCGGTACCTATTATATTGGTCTGCCGGTATCACAATTAAGCTTATTGTAGATGTAGTCCCCCAGTCCTAAGAAAATAGGATTATCTCAGCTGCGAATGCGTGTCCAGTTGGTGGAAAGGTATTTTTGGGAATTTTGAATTGACATTTTGTCAGGACAGGTCAGGGGTATCTGCGCCTATTCTTCACCCGATTTTTAACTAGAACGGGTTCTTTGACACGTTCAACCTACAAATCGGACCTCCGAAACATTATTCGCCCTTATCCGAGAAGACTAGACGTCTGGTTTCCGTATCTGCGAACCGATGCCTTATTGGAAAAAAAAAAAAAAAGAAACAAAACAGATTCTATATCCTTCCCATCCTCCTTCAATAGGAATTGAAACCGCGATATTTTCGCCGAGAAGACACCTAACCCCTCGGTCACAGCGTCCCCTAATGTACCCATTAGTCCCATGTTATTATAAGCATGCAAATTATCGGGCGAGCGTGTCTATGTGTGAGTGGGTGTGCGGATGATTTCGATCACAACTGGATCTAATCACAACAAAAGGGAAAGTTCTATTATTTGTTGGAACGTTGTAGGTGGCCAGCTTTTTTTCGCGCCAGACGAGAGGCAGGAGAATGTCTATCTAGACGGCCACCATCTGGATCTGAGTCTGAGTGGGTGTGACTCCGCGCTGTGTTTTTCCGTGATCGGAGATGTGTCTCGGCGGCTAGGACAATACTTGTGGGGGGAAGGGATGGTGAGAGACTGAGAGATTCCGGGCCAGCTACCGTACTGTGGTGGTGGGTGACGTAGTGTCGGGAAAAAAGTAGACCCCTAAAAGTAGCAACATCTCAGCCAAGAACCTTTGACCCGTCGTCTACAGACAGAAAAATCGATCGGACGCGGCGGGAAACTGTCGCCTTTGGCTAAACAATATATAGTGCTTCGTCCTGTGTGTGTCTGTCTGTCCTGACTGTCTGAGTGCCAACCCTCGGGTCTGTCTGTCCACCTGCCAAGGCCGTCAACCACGGAGGTGGGTGGGAAAAGGGGGGGGGGGTACCAATTTTGAATACTGAAACTAGGGGTGGGGGTTCTCCCTACTGAAGGCTGGGTAGTAGAAAAAAGAGGGGGGGGGGTGAGTCCATTTGGGGGAGATGGAGGAAAGTCTACTGAAAGGAGGTATCCATGGAAAGATTTTTATCATTTGGGGGGAAAGAGAGCAGGACTAAAATTCGATCTCAGTTTCGCTCTATGAAGGTATCTATTTATCATATTAAAAATAACAATTATAATGGACAGACTTTTACTCTATATGCATACATATTATGCAATACAAAGACTATTAATAATAAACAAGTCAGACATACGTGACTATTATATCAACTATCCCATGATTTACTGTGCCGAGACAGAACAACAACAACAACAACAAAAATATCTAAAAAATCGATATTTGTAATACAACACTGCCAAATTAATCTCGTCTGAATATCGTGCGAGACAGCATGAATGAAATTAAACAGACGAATGCAAAAATAGGATAAAGTGGACCTAAAACACAGATCAAGAAAAACAAGCTTATACAAAACAAGCAAAACAAAATAATAATGTAGGCTAATAACAAAGGTAAAGCAGTAAAACGCACACAGTGGGAAATCTAACTTTTTAGAATATTTTGTTCTATATAAAAAAAAAAGGAGTAAATCATATTAAAAAACAAAACAAAACAAAACAAAAACAAAAACAAACATAATACTTTAAAAAAAAGTGGGGGGGGGGGGGGGGGGGAAGGAGCAATTCCCAAAAGTCCCCTTTTAAAA